>SNQJ01S0005754.1:341966-362964 GCA_010110895.2 Picea sitchensis
ATTTGCTAAGCCATTTGTTATTTTGCTGCATCCAAGTCTTCTTTCTTTTGCACAATCTGTCACTAAACACAACCTTAGGCCATCTGGCCTCTTCCATTTGCTCAATTTTTTTCAAATACCTTATGACTCGCGCCATAGCAATTTCAAATTGGGCATGATATATCAGAGAATGATTTATTGAACATTCAATCCTCTTCACATCAAGAATTGACAATTGTTGAACAACCAACACATGCACGCCAAAGTGGGGATCAAGATTCACATCCCAATCGAATTCTCTTAGTCAATTCACCACTTGTTGTATCCTGTCACGTGGAAGTTGTTTCATCAAGTGTTTTCTCCTTGTTTCTTTGTCGAGAAGATCGCCACATTTCAAAATTCCACTGGAGTAGAAGCTCTCATTCAGTTTGCATGACAACAAAATGCCATTCAACAAAAAAATAATTTGCAGCGGTGTAATATTTATGATGGTTGTTGTCATCGAGACATGCAGTTCTCCAATATCAATGGTTTGCAAGTGGTTTACAAAAACACAATGGAAACAGTGGCTGCCGTCGATATGAATTCCATGGCGGTTTACGTAGATTGCTTGGTTCAAATAGCAAAACCGATACTCCCAATCAAGGATACATTGGAAAGATCTTCAAATAGCAAAACCGATACTCCCAATCAAGGATACATTGGAAAGATCTTCCATGAATGTCTTCAACTAAGTGAATACTGTACATGTGGAAACCATCAATGGCTCGACAATTCAAGACAACGAAACTCTAATCGGATTGTGTGATTCCTTTGAAAATATTTTTTTTGGTTATGTTTCTAAATATTGTAAATGGTGGGCCGATAAGGAAATCATGTGGCGTTGTTTTCTACTGGTTTTGTGAATAAAAATTGTCGAGACTCGACTCGGTTCTTATTCTGATCTATACCAACCACTCTTAAACATTAAGAAGATGTTTCTATAGGGTTGACTCTTGGATAACATGGATGTCTCGTCCCCTGCTCAACCATCAAATGGTGTACAATTGGGGGTGTGGCATTGTCAGCAACTTCGATCTCTTGACGACCTTGGCTGATATTAGGTTCTTTTGGCTCGCGTTGTCAACAATGAAATGTAGTGGAGTCCCCTTCACCCATATCTGTGAATGAAAGAGGCGCTCCCCCTTCTCAAGCTCCTCTGGTTCTTCTGGTTGGATTGTGCGACTGCGATGGTAGCAGTGGGTTTTGCATTGACGATATGTTTCCTTTTATTGTACTTTGAATCAGAGTTCAAGTCAGGTTTTAATTCGCTTTCTTCAAGCTTGACCACCAATGATTGTTTCGAGCGACATTCATCGGTGTTGTGCCAGGGGATTTTGTGGAACTCACACCACTTTCTAGGATCCTTCTTAAACTTCCCATCACCCTTCTTAGCCGGTGGTTTGGAATGATTTTCTTCAGATCGACTCTCCTTACTTTGTCCTTTGTTATGGGAGTTAGGGTTTCCTTTTCCATGCTTTTGTTGTGGCATATTTACAAACCCAAACTCTCGTTTACTCTGTTGCTTGAATTTTTGCTCGATTTTGACTACATATCGATAAGTAGCTCCCAATGAGGAGATGTCCAAGAAGTCCATCTCTATTTGGATGTACCTGTGTAGGCCATTGCAGTACTTCAGAACCAAGTGTTGCTTGGAGTCTTTAATACCCAACTTTGAGCGTAAGGTATGGAACATGTTAGCCTACTCCAACACTGTCTGGTCCCTTTTTTGACATAGGTTTGTCCATCTCATGTATTGGTCATCATAGTTTCCAAAAGAGTAGAATTCCTCCTTGAGAGCATCCACAGAGGCTGCCCAGGTGGGATCTCTCCCAATCAACGTAGATTCATCTACGTTGTACCTCTCCCAGTAACCTTCCTACCAAGCTCTGACATGGGGAAAGGATATGAGGAGCGTGAAGGTGATCTTTTTGATGTCGGGAATTTTTTGAACAGAGTAATACCCTTCTAACATATTCAACCATTTCTCCAAAGAATTAGAATCTATTTGACCTTCAAATAAGGGGATATCAACTTTGTTTTGTACCTTGAAGGGTGCCACACTTCTGAAATGACTGCTTGACGAAGATTCCTCGATCACAATAATTAGTCGTTGAAGGATTTGAGCGAAGTTGTCCATCATTTCATTCCTCTGTCGTCGCACATGGGCTTCCTCGAGCAACATATTGAAAGGATCTACTGCTCTGTCATCTCTCTTTTCTTCCACCATGGGAGGTTGCTTAGGCTAGCGAGAGCGGTTATCCTCCAACAAAACTAGCTCGAAACCCAACTCTCTATACCATGACCTCATCGGGGACATGCACTAAGAAATGACAAGGAGGAGACTTTTCTAATACCACTAATCTGGATTATACTGAGAATGAACTGAGATATGAACAAAACTATAGAAGAGAACACAAAAATACAGTGAAACCCAACTTCTATTAGTGAATGAAGTAGAAAAACACTATAGAACACAAACTAGCTAGAATGATGGTAACTTATCTCTGAAGAGAAAGAGATGTCAACCAAGGTCATTCACAAATAAGCATTACATCACACTTCGTTGCATGCTCAAAGGACCTCCTTCAACTTGTTTATATATGAGAGAGTGAGAGGAGAATAATTCCCATGATGCATGTGGGATAAATTGGTTTGAGTTTACAAAATACCGTAGGCATGTAAAACAC
Source organism: Picea sitchensis (assembly GCA_010110895.2). Taxonomy (NCBI): domain Eukaryota; kingdom Viridiplantae; phylum Streptophyta; class Pinopsida; order Pinales; family Pinaceae; genus Picea; species Picea sitchensis. The sequence goes on from SNQJ01S0005754.1 coordinate 344,675, forward strand.
TAGGACTTCCTGGGAGGTCACTCATCCTAGTGTTACTCTAGCCCAAGCACGCTTAACCGTGGAGTTCTAATGGGATCCACTACATTAACATCGTAGACATGTACATAAGACCACTAGGCAATCATTACATGATGGTTGTAATTAACAAATGGAGATGACATTACATTACATTCCCCATCAAAAGAGTGAATATCATGCTTTACCAAAACCATAGGCTTGAAAACGTTGATTCAGTGGAAAAGGTGTATGGCCACCGAGATCCACCTGGATCAAGTCGTTATCAAGGATAATTGTTTTCCACATATGATTTATGAATATGCTTTTCTTTGTGCCATGGATATGTAGGGCTTCCTTCCTCTTTGATTTTTTTGGGGATTTCTCTTCAAGAAATCTTATCTCCACTGCCACCTTCCTAGAGAATCCATAGGTGCCTTTACTCATAGGTTTGAGGTTGTATTTCATGGATTCCAAGGGAATTGCATGACTTATTGTCTCTCAGGCCTCTATATCTAGGCTTTGATTTGCACAAGCCCCTACTTGGACATTTTCATTTCCCTATGGACTTTCGTTTACAAGTATAGGAATGAGGGTTGGGGGATTTGGGTTTTTTAATTCTCAAAATACTGCGCAGGAATTCACTAATTAATTCCAATCCTTTGGATTCGACCTTTAATTCCCAAGTCCCAAAAATTAAATTTTCATATGATTTTCTTTTATTTAGAGGAAGTGATTGTAAGGACTTACCCAAATGTGGAAAGCATTTCTTATTGTCAAGAATATCATCCAAACTTGGTTCCTTGAGTTGCTTTGTGACTGAAGGACGATATTATGCGTCTAATGGGGTATCCCAAGGACAATCAATGGGCACCTTGTTCCCCAATTCTTCCTTCTACTTGGATTATGTGAAATTCCCATATGGTCTTCCCCCAAACCTTTCATCTAATTTCTTTGAGCCCAAATCTTCCTTTGATTTGGATGGTTAAGTGAGCTTCTAGATGCCCGTAGTTGTGGCAATACCCACACTTGAAGGGCATACCTTCATAATCTATGGTTAGGTGGAAAATGTCTACTGCTCTTTTATGACCATAGCCTTTGTCAGTCCTTTACCAGTCTCTAAATGCACAAGAATTTGGGCCATTCCAAAATACCTCAGGTCATGGAAAGAGATATTGGCTTCATATAATGTGCTAAGACCATTCCCTATTTCCTTAAACACTTCCTCTGACCGCAGGACGAGTGGGAGTCCAAAAATTCTAACCATATTGGTAGGATATCAACTCAAGCAAACTAGGCATCCAAGTCAAGTTTCAACATGGCATTTTTTTTAGAAAAAGAGTTTGTGAACCCCACTTCAAATGTTTACGAAGGATTTTATCTATTTTTTCCACCACTTTGAAGACCCATACCTACCAGCCCTTTGCTAGAGTCATGATACGTGGGATGCATCCAACCATGGGCTTGGATTTAGATTTGGTCCAGTCCTCTAAACATTCACTACTCATCCCTTTACTTGGAAACCAACCTACAAGCGCCAATTCTTCCAAGTCCATAATCTTATTTATCCTAGTTTTCGCCCCCGAATTCAAGTTGACATGGTCCTGTAGTTTTTTATACACTTGTGTCTTTTGTGTTTCCTCTTACTTTCTAGAATCTATTACCTTAAAAACCTTGCATCAATGATTGAGGAGCCACTCATATGCTTAAGTTCCAAAAACTCTCCAATAAGCCCAACCTCCTGCTAAAATTCGGGTCAAGCTACTGTAAGGGAGTTTAAATTCTCTATAAGAATCAACATAAGGAAAAGTGGTACCAAGTCCATCATGTTGTCATGTTAAGGCCTTGTGTTCATCTATCCTAAGGTTTAACTATTGAGGTTCTATGTCATCTATTCCAACATACATTGCAAGTAGTATACCTACCTTAAATTGAAGGGCCTCAAGAGAGTTGTCACCTAGTCCTATCAGCCTCTACTCGAGCCAATCCTCCACCTGTGAGCCTTGGTTAGATATCGCTTGAACCATCTCACCAATGATAGCCACTATTTCCTCCTCCAACAGGCGCAATCCCAGGTGGAACCTCCTCCCCAAGTCCAAAGATTTGCTAAGTGGGCTAAAGGAAAGAGGTTTGTCCAAATTTATCGACCCTTTAGCGGGTCATCCAAATAATCCAAATATTCTTCCTCTATGCTCAACACGATTGCCACATTTACAATTTAAGGCTTTCCTTCTCATCATTCGTCCTCACCTTATGTTAACACTAGAACATGCCTACGTAAACCCTCCAATCCATCAACAACAAAGCCATMAAGTGTTAATGTTTTGTTGTATATACCAATAGTCATTGTAATTAAATAATTGATGTTGCAATTTAATCTACACATAATCCTCTAACATGAGGCAATGCCACATGACATGGCCATAAAAAGAACAACCCCTTCTTCTTAATCTTTATCCAAGGATCTAATCTTTTCATACCTAAAGATCCCTCTCTTTATTCTCTCTACCTTGCACCACTCCCTGAACACCTCTCCTCGAACACCACCATATTGGTTCTGCTCCTCGACATGATATCTGCCCTCAAATTGTGGCATGTAGGTGCAATTTTTGGAAAGACAACCTAGGATAGTGCACCAATGAAGGGAAAAACATGTAGATGGAAGTTGGTGAGGAGGTTCGAGCCAAAATTAGGGCATCACTACATTTGCACCCGTAGATTTAAGAAATACTACAATGTATATGCACCTATACATATGATATGGTGCATTGAAGATGATCTACCTCTCAAAGCTAAAGGTTGGGGGTTTCATTATTTACTAAGGATTTTAGGGAAATAAATTGGGGTGAGTCCCTAAAGATTTGAAACATAGATTACATGGGTGTATTTTTTGACATGTATATTTAGTAGGGAGGGTAACATTATTAAAATTAATCCTGCAAGACCTTCTACTATACGTATTCATAGTTATATCAACTTCCTTAAAAATAACAAAGCAAATGGAAAGCATTTTTTTTAAGAAGAAGTCCTCAATTGGATAAAAACTGGCCATTGATATTATGGAAGGCAATCTACACTCCAAAAGAGTTGTGAGTTTTGGGCCTCCATACATGCAATATTGTAATACAAATATATTAGGTAATCTCATATGGAGATGTTATCATGAACACTTAGCCATATGTACAAAAATATGGAAAGAAAAATATGGTCCAAAAGGGACCACATTCTCTTAGACGGGCTAAGTACAATACATGGGATTTTTCAATTAAATAGACATATATCAATTAATCTCATACCATCTCCATATGAGATTACATTAACGGGATAAGGGCCTAATTTGGAATAAAGTAGGAAACCCTTTTTTAAAGGCATAAAATGTCAACCTTCCCATGGCAACTAGTGTCAAAAAGAAATCAAACATGGAGCAATATATGCGAGAGGTAATATATGGGTCTATCAAAATGTGTTATGTACAATTTCCATTTAGGATCTCCCAAATACTTACTCATTCAATGCTCCTTCATCCACCAAGCATAGGAATGGATCAAAAGCGATACCAAAAATGTTATTAACTGACATGAAGATGCAACTACATTATTAAGGAAATGACCAAAGAGCAATTTCAAAAATTGGATGATGGGCCATGGGAGATGGTTCCAAGAATAGTCACATGGAGCATTTAGAAAGAGTACAACAACTGAGTCTTCTAGTAGAAGAAGAAAACACCATAAGAAACTAAAGAAACCATGTTTAAAAACTTACATGGTACTAGATCAACCAAGTACTGAGCGACAAATGACTTGGAACATATAGAGTAAGATCAAGGGAAGGTCTTGATTATAAGAAACCAAATTAACAATTTAATGATCCATCCTCCTAGGTTTGATCTCTCAAAACCGATATCTACCCAATGGAAAGTTCTAATGGAACCCTTCCTTGAATAAAATTTTGAGAGGGGCTTCAAAAGGTAACCTAGGTAACCCGGGTAGAGTAGGTATAGGAGGTATCCTCTGCAACTTTCTTGGAAACCTGATAGGACTTTATAAACATAATGGAGAAGAAGTTACCAATAGTATAGTATATGTACTAGGATCGAAAAAGGGCATGGTAATGGCCAAGGATCTTGGATGAACCATATTGATAATATAGGAGGACTCTAAATTATCATAAGAAAAGTAGTTGTACCAAAACTTTTGAAGGTACTCAAAGCCAACAAACTCCAATTGGAGACTAGTTTAACCCCTTAAAGAGATATCCCAATAATATCAACTTTCTTAGAAATTAAGATGCAATGCATTAGAAGGAGGGTGAATAAGGTGGAAAATAATTTAGCAAATACAAGGTTCCTTCTCAACCAAGGCTAAGAATGGGTATGGAAGAGGAACACTACTCACACACATGTATATATTCCTATGGAATAAGGAACAAATCAAATAAGAAAAATAGAGGGGGTGATAAAGTACTCAATACACAACCATGGAGACAAATAAGAGAAGGACCACATGATTCTAGAGGAAAAAGTCATGAAGATGAACAATTTGTACATTTTTTGATCCACTCTCTTTGAAGCTAGGCAAGTGGACTTTGAAATCAACCAATTGTCGCACCTAACTTTGCCTCTAGTTGCACAACCAACATCATCAACATGGTGTTCAACATTCACAAGAAACTTGTTTATAGAAACTTGTTTATATATTGAAGACTAATGAGCACATAACCATTTGACCAAGCCAATCATGTTACAACAATAGTCTTCATAGCTATATACTAGCTATTCCATGTAACTTTGTAAATGTTTATGTCACTCTGTATGCTCAACATGTAATTAATGGAGAAGACAAAATATGATGATAGTAATATAAATAATCACGTTGAGAAGCACTTTTCCTTATAAATTTATTAATGTTTGGACTAATTTTGAGATTGTTGTTTTTATGGACATCGTGTCCATCTTGGATGCATAGACCAAGTTAAAAGTACGAGCAAAACTAGTGGGCATATAAGTTTTTTAATGCAATTCATAAAAGGTCATAATGTTTTATTTACCAAAAGAAAGTTATACCTTCATTATTTTCTTATCTCTTTTTGTCACAATGGTACTTTCATAAAAAAATAAAAAAAATTACACCTTGATTTTATTTTTCTTTTTTCTTTTGTTTCTATATTTTTCCAAGGGGCCATCTTGTACTTAAACAATAATCACCAAAACTATCAACTACAAGAATGAAACTCTAAATGAAAATCAAGGTACACAAAATTTAAGTTCAAGAGAGAAATCAAACACCAATAAAATGCAACACACCTCCACACATTCAAACAAACAAAATCTAACACATATATTCTAGAACAAGAACAATTGTGTTCTCTATACAACTCCAATCGTGGATGTTATTGAAACAAGTGGTGTAAATTAGTTTCTATTGCAAGGTTTATAAGGTTTATATGCTTTGTGTCATTTTGGCACATGCTTGGGTGTAATAACGAATTTTAAAAAGGCTCACTCCTTTGCTATTTTGGACACAAACAATATACAACATGCGTTTTAATAACTCCATGTGAAAATGCATCATCGAATAGTTGACTAAGAAGCCCGTATAAAGAGAGTTAAGAGACTTTTGCTTCACATTAACAATTTTAAGGAAAATGGTTAAGAAATTAAAAACAACACTACTAAACTTTATGTTATCCTTCACAAAGTTGTACCAAAAACCTATAAAAAAATTGATTTACTTATAGATTGCTGCAAAATGCAAAATGAGCATATATATTAGCAAGGGTGCCCACTTTTTTTTCATGACTTCTTTGCCATGTTAATGTCTTCGATGCCTTTTCCATACACATGCTTCCTTTATACGCATCATAGAAAACATCATGAGCTTGAAGCAGTAAGTAATCGACTCGGCATTGTTTTACCGAGATATACAATGAAGTAATCGCCTTGCATAGACATACTTGAAACACACATTTTTAAAACCATGCATTTCTCTATTATTTAGACATGCATATCTCTATTATTTAGACGGGCTACAATTCAATTGGACAAAATTTGAGAGAACGCCTCAATGAAAGGCGAGATTTCATAATCGCAGGACAGTTTACCCAATGCTATCTGTTGCATTTCTTCGAGAATATTTCCACAATTTGGAGCCCTGCCCATTCACAATTCTATAGTTTATCAGCTACCATATAAAAGCCCAAACCATAGCTATCTCTACATGTGTTTATCTCTCCGTGACACTGATAGCAAAGCTTGGAAGAATGTGTTGTGGGTCTGCTGAAAGTGTGGAGGGAGCACACAATCAAGGGTTCTACATTGGATAAAAGATAGTTTCTATACATCATCATGGCAGGGAGTTTATACCAGTGTCTGATACACACAAGCGTGTTTAAAAATACAGAGATTAATTCAGCATCTGGGCACTATCACATGAAGGCGGCATTCAGTTCTCCGCCTTCATTGGTTGGTACCCAAAAAACCAGACACGTGATAAGAGATGATAGAAGGAGTACCAACATGAGTTGGGTCACTCCTACAATGTCTTCTAGAGGGCAGTTTGCCTCTTGCTTTGTGGGCTTCGCCGGATTTAGCAGAGAGAAGCCTGTAAGGCCAGTTGAGGTCAGGACAGGTTCTGATTCAATGCCTGAAATGGTATTGAGGGCCGCCAGAATTTCCAAGTGGGCGCTTGCAGTCTTGATGGCAATGTCATGTGCTTCGTTGGTGTGGAGATGCAGAGCAGCTTATGCTGTGGAAAGTGTTCCAGCATTGGCGCCTCAACTGTCAGTGAAAGTGAGGGCTCTGTGGGGGCTCCTCTGGCCTAAAATTTTACAGGTTTTCAGTGTTTTTAGAGATCAGGGATTGCTTATATCTGCTCTCTTGGCTCTTTCAGCATTCTTTTCTATGGCCGAGACATCCATCATGACACTGTGGCCCTGGAAGGTAAACGTGATTCCTTGCTCTTCACAGCTATATTTCTAGTTTTGAAGACAATTTTGAAAATTAATCCCTAAATCAACTTTTCGTTTTTCTTGTTTCGGTTAATCAGAAAATTAACAGCTTACAAACATAAAGTCTTCCCTCTAGGTCTTTCGAGGCCTAAGGGGAGATGTACGGCCTGAAAATATATGGAGGAGAGCCTCATACTTGAATCCTAAACCACTAGTCAGCAGCGTCAACATACGTTACAAAAACTGACCCTTCGAAAAACCAGAATACACGAAACAAACAAATATGGGACCGAATTGCCAAGTCCAAGATCATAATTAAGTTTACTTTCCCTTTCAATCCTTTTTTGCAATATACCCAAACTGTGGTTCAATATAATGACAACAACCACCCACCCTTATGGCATTAGACCACTGTTTCATTTTCCACAACTTACTGTCAAGTGGACATAAATTTTGCAGAATTACGGCATCAATCAGTCTACATTTCTGAGTCGATGGTAGTTATTCTGGACACACTTAGATTCATGTGGATCTTTCCCTACAAATTGGAGGTGTCTGGTCAGCATGCATCCTTCAAGCGAGTGTGGGCACCCAATGGTCACTTTATGTGGTATTTGGTGTTTAATGCAGTCTTCTGTGCTCTCTCGAGAAAGTTCCGATTCCACTATTATATTTAGAAGACCTTGTATTCTCATCTTGTTTCTCTGCTCGTATAAAAATTTGGGTAGGGGAGGCTTCTCTCCTTTAGTGACCCTGTGCCTGGATTCCATGTGAAACTTTAGTGAGATCGAATCTTGTTTTCCTTGGGTTATGAAAGTAATAAAAATATAGGTTTATCCACTCATATTGTCAAACAGACAAAATTGCCTTCCTCGGGTTATGAAAGTAATACAAATATAGGTTTATCCACTCATATAGTCAAACAGACAAAATTGCCTCGAGGCTCCTTTAGTAATTTTTCATAATTAATCTTGTTCTCTGTTTGCAGAAACACAATTCTCTGCTTGCCTATGTGAAATCTGGCTTAGGGGATTTCATGTAGCCCAATTGCTTATCCACATTTCAAACCAGAAGACAAACCCTTTCTCCACCATTGCCCACCCATGCACTGCATCTTACCAGCTCAAAAGTTGCTCTTTTGGTTGCACAGTGTTTGCAGAGGTGGTCTTTGTAATATCCAAGCAGTTATGCAGCAGAGTATTGGTAGCACTGGTAAAATGAAAACAAGATGGGAAAAGTGGCAATCCCAACTTTTTTCAATGACGTTCTGTTGACATGGACATAAGGCAATTTTTGCTAGATGATAGCAACATTTTGTGTAATGAAGATAGGATATGCTTAGCAGGTGAGGTTGAGAGGACGGAGTTGATTTTCTCTTAGTGCAGAGAGGAAAATGATGTAATTGTAGGAGGACAACCCTACCTTGGAAGAAATGGATTTTAAAGGGTGAGAGGCTGAATTAAGGAAACATGGCTCGGAAATGTTGAACAAATGGCTGTTATAGAATTGGTTGAGCACCAAAATAGGTAATTTGTGATTAGTCTTTCTAAAACAAAATTGTGAGCCAGCACTATTGACCCTACTATGGCTCAAATGGAGCAAGATGGTGGATGCTACAACTGAGGTTCCACAAGAACAAAAAATCAGGCACAAGTACTTCCTAAAGAAAGGACTAACTTGTTTACACGAATGAGGATAAATGAACATCATTTATGGCAAAAAGACTGCTCATGGAGAAAATGTCACCTTACAAAAACTAAAAGGACACTTCACAGGATTCAAATCATGTCAACAAGTCAATTATATTACTTTAACACTAAGTGTCAGTGCAAAATGTTTAAGTGGCATAAACTACAATATTAACAACTTAACATAAAATACAACAACGATGTGCGCAACTAATTGTATGATATAACGTGAAAGTGTTATATAATTCCTCCATGATTAAGAGGAAATTGTCCCCAAATCTTGTAGTGGATGAGGAAATTACCACTCAAAAGTGCACTGAGATATCTGCATGGCTTGCGAAGGCAAGCTTCTTTTTTTTGTTGACTACGAATGTGGTGGTTTGCTTACTCCTTGTTGTTACAACCCTGCATAAGATTTCAATGCAAAATAGAGATCTCATTAAATATGCTAAAGGGACTGTTGAAGTATTGTAACGAGGACACGTGTCTTGGCTTAAGCAAGGTGTCATGCAAGCCAAAGACACATGGACTAATGTATCTCCAAGTCATTTAAATTTTTCCTAAGTCTAACTTAGGGAAATGAGTTTAATTAATTTAATTAATGATCATTTAAATATTTCCTAAGTCTAACTTAGGAAATGTCGATTATTAATTAACTCTCTATTAGAAGCTTCTTTGATCTTATCCGGAAAGTCAAAGTGAGTTTTAGATTAAATCGTAGCCATTGATTTATCAAGATGGGGATTTAATCTCCATCGTACAATCATTCACTTGGAGGTTTATAAGCAGAGGGGGTGGCTTGAGGAGATCATTGAGTTGGTGAGTGACACCAAGAGGGTTTCAGCTGCAAATCAGAGGAGGATGAGTGAGGGTTCAGTCTTGGAGGAGCTCAGGTGCCAAGGAGTAGATCGGAAGGCTGCTGCCTTCATTTCCTTACAGATCCATGGGTCAATAGGTGTGTGGAGGCCGAGTTCCTGGTGTGCCCTAGGCATGAGTTCCGTGTCTTCAGTAGGAGGTTGTGAGGAGGGTTGATGACCGGATTTGAGTCCGAGTTAGGTGCCATGTGAGGAGACAGAGGCTGGTTTTACCCCAACCGTATTTCCTACAACAGATCTAAGACCGTGTGAGGGCCACAACACTCAGTTGTACCCGCAACAGGCAGCTGTACAGGGTGTAAGGGTGAGGTTGAAGATACAATAGACCCAAAATTAATTCAAGCCAATTTATGGTGAAGAAGAGTGCCAGGTTTGGCACATATTTGTTTGTAATAATTTCTGATATTGCTGGTTTTCCTCAGAGTTGGGGTTTCCGGGGTATCTTTGGTGTTCGAAATTTGTGTGATTGGTTTTTGATTTATTCCGCTGTGCATTGTAAGTTATTTAACTCAATTATATTTCTGTTTATAAATCAGAAAATTAGAATTTGATGTTGTTCTTCAAATCCGGGTATAAAATCTATTGAGAACAAAAATTTAAGTTTGCTGAGTTTTAAAGAAAAATAACATGGTATCAGAGCTTTGCCTCTGAGAATGAAACCAAGGGTTTACGCATAAAGTTTCAACAAGCAGTATTCTTCAGATCTAGGAGGTTGTATCAGCAGGGTTTTTAGACTTATGTCTATTTCAGGTATTGGATTCGAGGACAGGTTAGATGGAGCATCTAACTTTGGCATTTGGAAGGAGCGTATACTCCTATCATTAGAGGAGTATGGGCTCAAGGAGTTTGTAGAGAAGACAATAGCAGTTCCAACTGATGCACAACAAGCTGAAGCTCACAAGAAGAATGATGCCAAGGCAAGGCGTATCCTTCTGGATGGAGTCAAGGATCATATCGTCCCTCACCTCTCAGGATTGGATACAACTAGGAAGATGTGGGAAGCCATCATTAAATAGTACCATAATTCAAACCTGAACAAAAAAATGGTTTGAAGGAGAAACTTCGAAATACCAAGATGGGAAAGGGGGAAAGTGTTTCCTCCTACCTCACCAGACTTAGACAAGTAAAGGATGAATTGGCAGTTGTGGGAGAGACTGTGGATGGCACTGAACTTGTGAGGATAGCCTTAAATGGCTTCTCCAAGTCATGGGATGTCTTTGTGAGAGGCATTGTTGCCAGGGAAGACACTCCAGATTGAGATCGATTGTGGGATGACTTCATGCAAGAAGAATTGAGGTTAGCATCTCTCAGTGGTAGCACCAATCATCAGAAGGGTGAGGAAGAAGAAAACATTGCTCTTGCTGGAAAGGGAAAAGCCAAAACCAAGAAAGGCCTAGGTAGTGGGCAAACCTCCAAAGGTGAGAAGAAACGTGACATGAGCAAAGTCAAGTGCTTTGCTTGTCACAAAACAGGTCATTATGCCAGTCCATGTCCTAATAAGAAGGATAAGAAGAAGTCTCAGGCAACAACTTCAACAGACATTGATGAGTTTTCTTCTATATTTGATGAAGATTTCTCACTCATTGCTTGCCTCTCTAGCTCAGGCACACAGGCCAAAAGGGTGTGGTATATTCATAGTGGTGCGTCATATCATATGACAGGAGTTAGGAAATACTTCTCCAGTTTCAGAGAGGAGGAGATGACTTTCGATATAGAAATGAGGAATAAGTCCAAGTGTACTCCAGTAGGACGAGGGACTGTCACCTTTCAGAGGGAGTCAGGCAAGACATTTAGTTTTACAGATGTGCTTTACGTACCAGGGAAGACCAAGAACCTGATATTAGTTTCGATGCTTCAGGACAAGGGGTATGATGTGTCTTTAAGAGGAGACAAAGTGTATATTTAACCTAGAGGGTCGAGGCAGGCCAAGATGATAGGGATCAGGTCATGCAAGTTATACATGTTGCAGTTTGAGTCACCTCAGGCATTGATAACTAGCATGAAGGATATGGGAGAATTATGGCATAGAAGGATGGCTCAGTTACACCATGGGGCACTTAACGTGCTCAAGGAGGTAGTGACTGGCCTTCCAAAGTTGAGCACCGAGCACAATGACATGTGTAAAGGGTTTGCCTTGGGAAAGTATACAAAGACAACTTTTCCAAGTAGTGGCAATAGATCGAAGGGCATATTAGATTTAGTGCACTCAGATGTATGTGAGCCTATGTCTTCAGCATCCTTGACAGGGTGTGAGTATTTTGTCACATTCATAGATGATTTCTCCAGGAAAACCTGGATCTACTTCATGAGGGCCAAAGATGAGGTCTTCAGTCACTTCCAAGAGTTTAAGGCTCTTGTGGAGAATGCGACAAGAAGGAAGATAAAGGTTCTCAGGTCAGACGATGGAGGTGAGTACATAGGGAAAGCCTTCAAGGAGTTCTGTGCACGAGTGAGGATCAAGAAGGAATTGACAGTTTCCTATAACCCTCAGCAGAATGGGGTAGCGGAACGAAAGAACAGGGCCATTGTTGGTGTTGCTAGGGCTATGTTATATGACCAGGATTTGTCCAAGTTTCTATGGGTAGAGGCTTGCAGTACTGCAATATACATACATAACAGGAGTCCTCACAAGGTGTCAGGGAGATTGACTCCCGAGGAATCATTTACAAGGAAGAAGCTGGAAGTTGGTTACTTCAGGATCTTTTTTGCCTAGTCTATTGTCATGTTCCCTCAGATAAGAGGACGAAGCTTGATTCCACAATTGAGAAGGGGATCTTCGTGTTGAAATATTGTAACTTCGAAGAATATTCTAATTATATTTGAGTTATTATTGTATATATCAAATCCCCTTTTGCGGATTGATCAAGTCGGGTATTGTATAAGATCAAATCCCCTTTTGTGGATTGGTCAAACTGTATTTGTATGGTGGTATTTGTAAAGTCGGCCCCTAGTAATTAATAAAGTGGTTTTAACCACTTCTAGGAGAAGTCTGCTCCACCAAGTGAAGAGGCACAACCCTAGCACCACCTCAACTTGTATTTATATGTGGGGATGGTGTCTCATTTGAACACACACTCACTCACTCATCTAGTGCGCATATCTTGAAGGCAGTTGCAGTTGCAGGAAGAAGTCGGACGAAGGAGAAGAGAGGCGCATGCTTGGTCTTGGTCTATCTTTGGTGTTTCGGTCTTAGTCTTGGCATTGTATTGGCAATCTATTATTGATGAAGTTTTGCTGGTTTTCTCCCCCATGAGGGTTTCCCAGGATAAAATGTTGCGTACCTTGTGATTGTGTTTCTTTTAGTGATCCTCTTTATACTGTTGTTTTGGAAATGCATTGAATGCTCATGAAATTTGGAAATAACCTAATAATAGCGGTAAAAACTTAACATGGTATCAGAGCTTGACTGAATAGAGCATCTTTCACTTGGTGTCTTGACGTTTCTGTTGCCGTACAAGAAAATTAGGGCTTCTTACTGAAGAGGAATTTTTGACCAAAGACCACCTTGGGAAGTGCGCCTTGCCCTAGCGCATCTTTTGGCAACTTGAGCGAACTTTTTCAGTGGCTAGATTCTTCGGAAACTCAAACCCTAGTTTTGAATGGTACTAGAAGACCAGAAAACTAGGAAACCAGAACTAGTACCAGAAGTCCCAGTTCAGAATTGCGCAGGACAAGTTTTAAGGGGTAAAACTTGGAATTTTTTGAAACGGTTTGCTCCAGCAAACTCGCCTCAACTCAACACATCTACTGGTAAGTTCAGTTTCATTTTTTGAGCACTTTCATTTTTTGGTCATTTTCTTAGCTCCAGGGCAAGATGTCTGCAAGCACCAAGCTTGTTGACAAGTTGGAAGGTGTGGAAAATTTTCGTGCCTGGAAGTACAAAATTGGACTCATTCTTGAAGAGAATGACCTTGCAAAATTCATAAAAGAAAATGTACCAGAGCTCGAAGAAAATGCAGCCAAAGAGAACTACAAGAAGGATTAAGGCTAAAAGAATAATTGCACATCCATTAAAGACCACTTGATCCCTCAAGTGTCTTCTAAGAATACTCCAAAAGATATGTTTGATGCGCTAACCAAAATGTATGAAGGAAGGAACATCAATCGGAAGATGAACTTGAGAACCCGACTCAAGAATACAATGATGCAAAAAGGAGAAACAGTTCAAGACTATTTCTCTAGGGTTTCTCAATTCAAGGAACAATTAGAGGCAATTGGAGACAACTTAGATAAAGATGAACTCGTGATGACAACTCTTAATGGTCTCACAAGACCTTGGGATGCCTTCATCCAAACTATCTGTGCAAGAAAAGAGAAACTCCAATTTGACAATTTATGGGGAGAATGTGTTCAAGAAGAAGCAAGAGTAGCTAATAGAGAAGTCGTTCTATTAAGAGATGAAGATCAAGCCCTAGCTGCTAATGCTAAGGGTGGAAAGGGAAAGTCTCATTTTCAAAAGGAGACTCACTTTCATAAAGAGTCTCACTCTCCAAAGAGATTCCGGAAATATCATAAGGGTCAAAGAAAGGGAAAATATTTCTCCTCCTACCAATGTTATCATTGTGATAAGATGGGACACATCGCTAAGAATTGTCCTGCCAGAAGGTAAGAATACAAGAGAAGAAATAACAAAAGACATCATGCCCATGCAACTGAAGATGATGAGCCACCCGAGAAGTTAGCTAAAGAAGAGATTGAAGAATATGTTTTGTTTTCCGCTCTCTCAGGATCTGTGACACTTAGAGAGGATACTTGGCTCATAGATAGTGGTGCCTCGAAGCACATGACAGGTTAGAAGAACACTCTCTCTAGCCTTATAGAAAAGGACTCCCTCCAGAAAGTTTCACTCGGAGATGATTATCAATACCCTATCAAAGGATTGGGAGAAGCCACCTACAAACTTGATTCAGGAACTCCGATGAGAATGAAGAATGTACTCTATGTACCAGGTTTGAAAAAGAACTTACTTTGTATTTCAACTCTAGATAAGAAAGGTTTCAGGGTTGCATTCGTAGATGGTGAAGTTCTTATGTGGTCTAAAGGAAAAACTATAGAAGATGCAATTGTTATTGGAATAGAAGAAGGTGGTTTGTACAAGTTAAAAGGTCACTCAGATGTAGCGTTGACTCACTCTATTGAAATTCCTTGTGAACTTTGGCATAGAAGGCTAGCTCACATCAACTACAAAGCCTTACCATATGTGAGCAAGGTAGTTACAGGTTTACCAGAACTAAAGGTTGATCATGAAGGTGTATGCAAGGGATGTGCACAAGGAAAGAACACAAAGAATCCTTTTCCAAAGAGCGACAGTAAAGCAGAAGGAATCTTGGAACTTGTCCACTCAGATGTATGCAGTCCAATGCCATCAACCTCTCTAAGCGGGTATGTATACTATGTCTCTTTCATTGATGATTACCCCTGTAAGACGTGGGTTTATTTCTTGAAGTCAAAAGATGAAGTACTTGGAAAGTTCAAGGAATTCAAAGCCTTGGTAGAAAACCTCTCCGAAAGGAAAATCAAGAAACTCAGGTCAGACAATGGAGGAGAGTACACTTCAAATGATTTTGGAAGCTTTTGCAGAGATGCCGGGATTAAGAGGGAGTTGACCACTCCCTAAAATTCTCAACAAAATGGTGTAGCAGAAAGAAAGAATAGGATGATTATGGAAGCAGTAAAGACTATGATTCATGATCAAGATCTTCCAATGCACTTATGGGATGAAGTAGCAAGAACAACAATATATGTCCATAACAGATTATCCCATAGTGCACTTGGATTCAAAACCCTCGAAGAAATGTTCACCGAAAAGAAGCCAGAAGTAAGCCATCTAAAAATATTTGGTTGTCCAATGTTTGTACACATTCCGAAAGTTGGATCCTTCAGGAAAGAAGGGAATATTTGTTGGGTATTGTGAGGTCTCTAAGGCCTTCAGAATCTACATACCAGGATACCATCATATTGAGATTGGCAGAGATGTAACCTTTGATGAAGATGCAACACTCAAGAGATCAAGAAAAGTCCAGCTTGAAGAAGTATATGAAGAAGAACCTGTAGCTCCCAGAGTTGCAGAACCCATAAAGAGTTGCAGTTACCCCTGATGATGAGATTCCAGAAGATCATGATATGATAGAATCTCAAGAACCTCCCCGTATGACGATCTCTCACAAGAGAAAGCCAGCTTGGGCGAAAGAACTTATTCAAGATGTAGAGAAGTATGGTGCCCCAGAAGGAACCATGAGACAAAGCAAGAAGCCTAAGCCATTCTCCAACTATATGGCCTTGATGTGTGATCTTGTAGAAAAGGAACCTACTTGCTTTGAATAGGCCGTTTAGAAGAAAGAATGGATGGACGCCATGACAAAAGAATACCAGTCCATTATGAAGAATGATGTATGGGAAGTAGTTCCCAAACCAAAGAACAAATATGTGGTATCTTCTAAATGGATATACAAAATAAAACATGCAGCAAACGAAAGTATTGAAAAACATAAGGCAAGATTTGTGGCTCGTGGGTTTTCTCAAAAGGAAGGTATTGACTATGAAGAAACATTTGCTCTTGTAGCCAGATACACTTCTATCAGAACCATCATAGCTCTTGCAATCAAAATGATGGATGTGAAAACAACTTTCTTAAATGGTGTTATTGAAGAAGAAGTGTATATAGAACAACCACAAGGGTTTGAAGTTGAAGATAGAAAGACTCATGTCTCCAGGTTGAAGAAAGCTCTGTACGGGTTGAAGCAAGCTCCTAGAGCTTGGTATGACAGAATTGATAGTTTCCTGACAAGCTTGGGCTTTACCAAGAGTAAAGCTGATCCTAACCTTTACTTCAAGGTTATGAATGATGAGCCAGCTATATTGCTACTATATGTGGATGATTTATTCTTGACAGGAGAAGAAAAGCTCATCACAGATTGTAAGAAGAAGCTTGCCATGAATTTGAGGTGAAAGACCTAGGCCCGATGCATTATTTCTTAGGTCTTGAAGTTTGGCAAAGCCCAAAGAAGATCTTCCTTAACCAAGGGAAGTATGCAATTGAAATACTGAAGAGATTTGACATGTTGGAATGTAAAGCCATGACCACACCCATGGAAACGAATTTGAAGTTCTTGGTTGATACTTCATCAGAGTTGGTTGATGCTACTCTATACAGATAGATTATTGGTTCGTTGATGTATCTGACGAATACTAGGCCAGATATATGCTTTGCTGTGAACACCTTGAGTCAGTATCCGGTGGAGTCCAGACATGTTCACCTTGTAGCTGCAAAGCATGTGATGATATACCTGAAGATTTTATGAGGTCCTATGAGGTTGCCAATTAAGGTCTGTCTTTGACCTTAGTATGGCTCTAAGTTTCAACTCTGTGGCTGTCCTTTGCTGCTGTTTTAGGACAACAAACAGTCACCAACTTTCAGCTCAATATTTTGATGGTTAAGTGTCCTTTTGAGGTGCCCTTGCAAGTGTTTTCTTTACTCAATTTTAGCACATGCAATATACATCAAAACAAATAACACTACCTCTAGATCTTTTAACTTTAAAATGCYGATCTACACTTCTAAGCATGCATGAAATTGACACATATGTTTTTGGTCAACATGACCCTGGAAAAACCCCCCCATGGGGAAAACTAGTTTGGAGCAGATATATATAAAAGGCCTCAAAGCAAAATGTACAACACAGGAAACATATACAAGTGAACCTGGTACAATAGCAACTACTCTCGGATGCCTTAGAGTTCCTTGAAGACCTCCCCACAAGCCTTGTGAAGTAAGGCGCCCCTTGCCTTGGTGAGCCTTTCTTCTCTTTGCTTGCTTTGTCTTTATCCCGATGCCTTTGCTCTTGCTTGACCTTTGATCTCTTGCTTGCCTTTGCCTTGCCTTTGTAGTAGCCTCCTCCTCTCAAGAAAGCCTCCTCCAAGATGACGGTGCGCCCCTCTCCTCAAGTGCGCCCCCTCCTCATGCAAAACTCCAAATAGAGCGCCCTACTTCACCCTTGCGCCCTCTAAGCTCTAGAGTGCGCCTCTCTAAGGTGAATGGCTCTCTCCACAAGGTTAGGGCCTATCCCACACTAGAATGCACCCTTTAAACTCAAGAATGCACCTCTCCTCTAGTATGTGCGCCCCTCCTCCATAGAATGCGCCCTCCTCCTAAACACATGCGCCCTCACTCATAATGGCTTCCTCCATAGCTCTAGAGTAAGCCACAACCATATGAGTAAGCCTCCAAGCAATGGACAAAGCCTCCTCCACTAGAAGTGCGCCCTCCTCCCAAGGTTGCGCCCCTCCCCTAGTAAATGCGCCCTCCACCACAATTATGCGCCCTCTCTAGGATAGTAGCCAAGCCTCCATGGAGGACCTCTCCAAGCAACCTAGACTCAAGCAAATGCTTCCTCCTCAAATCCTCATGCAAGTGTGCCCTCTTCTCCTCAAGATTGTGCCCAAGCTCTCCTTCTCATCTCCTCTTCTCACAAGTGAAGAATGAGTCTCATAAATGCACTATACCCTCCTTTGGCCAAACCCTAAAAGATTAATGGCCTAGATCCAATCTAGCCAAGTCTAATCAATGGGTGAGATTCAATCCCTAAATCTCACTTAGGAAACCCAGTTTCCTTAGTTTGCTTTATGTCTTTTAATTTACCCACAAAGTGAATTAATTGTCACTTTAATGACTTAAGTGACTTATTTCACTTTTGACTTAAATCTCCTAAGTCAAAGTGAAATTAGAATCATAAAGTAAAGTACAAGGGTAATAGTCTCCCCCTTTGTGTTTAGAGACTCATAAACACAT
>SNQJ01S0005754.1:362974-373984 GCA_010110895.2 Picea sitchensis
ATGGTCTTTGTTATACTGGAGATCATGACTTCAGACTATATGGGTATACTGATTCAGATTGGGCTGGAAGTGCTTCAGACAGAAAGGGCACTTCAAGATGTTGTTTCAGTTTGGGGTCGACCATATCTTCATTGCAAAGCAGGAAGCAATCTAGTATTGCTCTCAGCACGGCAGAAGCGGAGTACATGGCAGCATGTTCCGCCAGTTGTGAAGCCACATGGCTTCGAAAGTTGTTGACAGGTCTTTTCGTTCTGGAGATGGAAGCCACCGTAATTCTATGTGATAACCAGAGTTGTATAAAGATGACAGAGAGCCCAGTGTTCCATGATAAGTCGAAGCACATAGAGATCCGGTACCATTACATTCGTGATATGGTGCAGAGGGGAGCTGTAAAGCTCCAATATGTTGGCACAAGTGAGCAGGTTGCAAATGTGTTGACGAAGCCTCTGTCTCGTGTGAAGTTTGAGTACTTCCGAGACAAGCTTGGTGTAGTTCGAAAGGACCTCCGTCGGAAGGGGAAGTGATGCTGATGATACTATGAATCTTGACCAACGACGGGTAGCTCCGTTAGGATTTTATATCCTAGGGAATCTTATGATTCCTGGGCAGATCCCGAAGGTCCGGTAAGGACGGTCTGTCAGAGTACCTTTGCATGTATATGCCAGCTGTGATCAGTAGTGGTAGCTCAGTTAGGATTTTTAATCCTAGGGAATCTTATGATTTCTAGGCAGATCTCGAAGGTTCGATAAGGACGGCCTGTCATAGTACCACGTGGTAGCTTGTTAGGATTTTATATCGTAGGGAATCTTATGATTCCCGTGCAGATCCCGAAGGTTCGGTAAGGACGGTCTGTCAGAGTACCACAAATGTTGTTGTTGATGCACCTGCCTCATTCTGTTGCCACATGTTGATGATGTTGTTCCAGCTTCGTGCTGTTGATGATGATGTTCCAACTTCGTGTTGTTGATGATGTTGTTCCAGCTTCGTGCTGTTGATGATGTTGTTGTTCTAACTTCATGCTATTGATGTTGATGTTCCAGCTTCATGATGATGATGTTACTCCAGCTCCATGTTGTAAACGATGATGATATTGATGATAAGAAAAACTTTCGATGATTTATAGATGTGCCAGTCAGTGTTCCAGATGCGATGATGATGCTGCTCTCTCCTTCTCTTGATGATGYTGTATTGAGTCATATCAATAGAATACCCTTCTCGTTAAGGGGGAGTGTTGAAATATTGTAACTTCGAAGAATATTCTAATTATATWTGAGTTATTATTGTATAGATCAAATCCCCTTTTGCGGATTGATCAAGTCGGGTCTTGTATAAGATCAAATCCCCTTTTGTGGATTGGTCAAACTGTATTTGTATGGTGGTATTTGTAAAGTCGACCCSTAGTAATTAATAAAGTGGTTTTAACCACTTCTAGGAGAAGTCGGCTCCACCAAGTGAAGAGACACAACCTTAGCGCCACCTCAACTTGTATTTATATGTGAGGATGGTGTCTCATTTGAACACACACTCACTCACTTATCTAGTGCGCATATCTTGAAGGCAGTTGCAGTTGCAGGAAGAAGTCTGACGAAGGAGAAGAGAGGCGCATGCTTGGTCTTGGTCCATCTTTGGTGTTTTGGTCTTAGTCTTGGCATTATATTGGCAATCTATTATTGAGGAAGTTTTGCTGGGTTTTCTCCCCCATGAGGGTTTCCCAGGATAAAATGTTGCTTACCTTGTGATTGTGTTTCTTTTAGTGATCCTCTTTATACTGTTGTTTTGGAAATGCATTGAATGCTCATGAAATTTGGAAATAACCTAATAACAACAGAAAAAACTTAACACTTTGTTGGCTATAGCGAAACTTTGAAAGCATATTGGATCTATTTTTCGGCATTAAAGAAGACAGTGGTCAGAAGGGATGTTAGATTCAAGGAGGAGAAGGCTTTAAGAAAGTCATATGATGCCAACAATAGTAGGGGATTAGGAGTTGGTAGCTCCAAAGGAGGAATAAGAGTCACAGGTATAGGTCACTGGGACAGGTACAAGTACAGGGACTAGTACTCAGATAATGGAGTAGGAAGCTCCACCCATTGAGATTGGACCTCCTATTGTAGGGAGGAAGAGGAGTCGAGAGATTTCTCATACTTTACGAAATGCTCAGGAGTTCATGGGTGCTCCTAGGGCAAGTGTTAGGCAGAGCAAGCCACCACAACAATACTCAGGGTATATGGCGTTGATGAGTGATCTCATTGATAGGGAGCTTTCTGATTTTCAGGAGGCATTGAAGCAACATGTTTGGCCTGATGCCATGGTGGAGGAGTATGCCTCCATCATGAAGAATAATGTTTGGGAGGTGGTGCCAAGACTAGAGGGAAAATCAGTGGTTGGGTCTCGCTGGATCTATAAGATCAAGCATGCTGCAGATGGCAACATTGAGAAATTCAAAGCCATGTTTGTGGTTAAGGGATTCTCTCAGAAAGAGGGAGTTGACTATGACGAGATGTTTACCCAAGTAGCCAGATATACTTCCATCAAGGTCGTGATCTCATTAGCAACGGATATGGGTTGGCAGATTCATCAGATGGACGTCAAGACGACCTTCCTCAATGGAGTTATTGAGGAGGAAGTGTATATAGAACATTAGAGGTTTTTGAGACATACGTGAAGGAGACTCATGTATGTAGACTGAAGAGAGCACTGTATGGGCTCAAGCAGGCACCCAGAGTGTGGTATGAGCGCATTGATAGTTACTTGCAGGGCACGGGCTTCGTGAAGAGTGACATTGACTCTAACCTATACTATATCATGATAGGTGGAGAGCCTCTCATTCTTGTGTTATATGTGGACAATCTATTTCTGACAGGTTCATAGAGGCTTATTGCAGATTGCAAGAGGCATCTTGCTTTGGAGTTCGATATGAAGGATTTGGGGTTGATGCACTATTTTCTTGGATTAGAGGTGTGGCAGCGAGATGGCGAGATTTTCTTAGGACAGGGGAAATAGACAGTGGAGGTCTTGAAGAGGTTCAGGATGCAGGACTGTCGGTCGATGTCTACACCCATGGTTACTAATTGGAAGAAAATAGATGCTTCCAAGCAGGAGGTAGTGGACCCCACCTTATACAGGGAGTTGATAGACTCTCTCATGTATCTGGTCAATACCAGGCCAAACATTTGTTTTGCTGTAAAAACTTTTAGTCAGTTCATGGTGGAACCAAGGAGAGCACATTGGACAACAACGAAACATATATTGAGGTACCTACATGGTACAGTTGAGTATGGTTTGAGGTATACTCAGAGAGATGGAGTGAAGTTGGTGGGCTATACAGATGCAGACTGGGCAGTTATTGCAGTGGACAGGAAGAGCACTTCAGAGTGTTGTTTCAACTTGGGATGGGGGGTTGTCTCTTGGTTCAGTAGGAAGCAAAAGTCTGTTGCATTGAGTTCTGCGGAAGCAGAATACATGGCAGTGAGCATGGTAGCATGTGAGGCCATATGGCTTCGGAAGTTGCTAGTGGATTTGTTCGGTTAGGAGTTAGAGCTAACCATCATACACTGTGATAATTAGAGTGGCATAAAACTCTTTGAGAATCCAGTATTTCATGATAGGTCGAAGCACATCGATATTAGGTATCACTTCATTAGAGATTGTGTTCAGAGGGGTGCAGTCCAGTTACAGTATGTACCTACAGATGAGCAGGTGGTAGATATTCTCACCAAGGCCTTGATGAAAGGCAAGTTCGTCTTCTTCAGGGATAAGATGGGAATAGTGTAGAACACCTTCCTCATTAAGAGGGAGTGTTGAAATATTGTAACGAGGACAGGTGTCTTGGCTTAGGCAAGGTGTCATGCAAGCCAAAGACACATGGAATGATATATCTCCAAGTCATTTAAATTTTTCCTAAGTCTAACTTAGGAAATGAGTTTAATTAATTTAATTAATGATCATTTAAATATTTCGTAAGCTTAAATTATGAAATGTCGATTATTAATTAACTCACTGTTAGAAGCTTCTTTGATGTTATCCGGAAAGTCAAAGTGAGTTTTAGATTAAATCATAGCCATTGATTTGTCAAGATGGGGATTTAATCTCCACCGTACAATCACTCAGCTGGAGGTTTATAAACAGAGGGGGTGGCTTGAGGAGATCATGGAGTTGGTGAGTGACACCGAGAGGGTTTCAGCTGCAAATCAGAGGAGGACAAGTGAGGGTTCAGTCTTGGAGGAGCTCAGGTGGCAAGGAGGAGATCGGAAGGCTGCTGCCTTCATTTCCTTACAGATCCATGGGTCAGCGGGTGTGTGGAGGCCGAGTTCCAGGTGTGCCCTAGCCGTGAGGGCCGTGTCTTCAGCAGGAGGCCGTGAGGAGGGTTGAGGGCTGGATTTGAGGCTGAGTTAGGTGTCGTGTGAGGAGAGGAAGGCTGGTTCTACCCCAGCCGTATTTCCTACAGCAGATCTGAGGCCGTGTGAGGGCTGCAGTACTCAGCCGTACCCGCAGCAGGCAGCCGTACAGGGTCTACGGGTGAGGTCAGATATACAGCAGGCCCAGAATTAATTCAAGCCAATTTATGGTGAAGAAGAGTGCCAGGTTTGGCACAGATTTGTTTGTAATAATTTCTGATATTGCTGAGAGCTGAAATAATAAAACCCTCTTTGCTGGTTTTCCCTGGAGTTGGGGTTTCCAGGGTATCTCTTGTGTTCTAAATTTGTGATTGGTTTCTGATTTATTCTGCTGTGCATTGCAAGTTATTTAACTCAGTTATATTTCTGTTTATAGATCAGAAAATTAGAATTTGTTGTTGTTCTTCAGATCTGGGTATAAAATCTATTGAGAACAGAAATTTAAGTTTGCTGAGTTTCAAAGAAAAATAACAGCCATATTGCTCATCAAATGACAGCCATATTGTCCATGAATGACAGACATACTCTGCATTTAGCATTGGCTGTACTAGGTATAGAGCTATACTATACCTTAATAATAGCTCCACTACATATTTGTAGAAGGCTGCACTATGCACAAATAATGGCACCCATGCTATCATAAATGCAGGTTGTGCTACAATCCAGTTGTAGGCTATACCTCGTCATGACTTGCACTAACTGCAAGCAGTCACCCTACATTAATTTTATGGACCAACCTTGGAAAAATTGCATATGGACTACTATAAATATAGATAAAGGGGACCATTTCCTTCCATCAATTACTCAATGATCTCTCTTCATTAAATGCGAACTTTCCTCTATAATTGCAATAAATTAGTTAATTCCCATATTAGATGTAGACAATATTCCCTAGTAAATGTCAATAGTAAATAGTGCAGAATTCTCATAATAATTGCAGCGATTATAGTCTTGGATATTGCTATTTCCTGATTTTACAACATGAGCAGGCCAATTAATGCATTTCTGTACTTCTGCTTTGCTACACAGTTGCTATAACAACTTGTTTTCTTTGGTTGAGCATTGCATTGTTCCTCTTTTAAAGGGAGCTACTATAATTTCTGAAGAAGAATTCAGTTCTGTTTCTGATAAGGAGTAAACTGAAATGCAAAGCAATACGAATTCAAGTTATGTGTATAGATATTGTGCTTATTCATAACTCATGATTCCCGTGTTTTCTTTGTCATAGAATGTAGCTTATATCAGAACTGCATCATGATGAGCTTTAATTTGGGTGTAGAATAGGTGATTATAAAGTTATAAACTTACTGTCTCTACCTCCATACTACATAATATAATTCAGTTTTGTTGCTGATAAGGAGTAAACTGAAATGCAAAGCAATACAAATTCAAGTTATGTGTATATATATTGTGCTTATTCAAAACTCATGATTCCTGTGTTTTCTTAGCCATAGAATGTAATTTATATCAGAACTGCATCTTGATGAGCTTTAATTTGGGCATAGAATAGGTGATTATAAAGTTATAAACTTATACTGTCTTATCTCCATACTACATAATATGAAAGGAGTATGAACGACTACATATGAGTAATTGGCATATTTTGTTTTACAAGAATGGGTAGCTTTATATTGATATATAAAATGCTGCGGTCAAGCTGGTCAGTGAATTGTTACGAAATGTCTGGAAGAGTTCAAAAAAAGAAGACAAAGGTTCCAGCTCTGTTAACACCACCCTTGAAGGCTGGATTTTACATTTGCTACCAGCATGATGCTGTCTATAAGCTTGACAAGTAAATTTGAATGTACTGACCACATAAAAAGATAGCCTTACAAAACATGGAAAACCTGATCTAGGTAAAAATGCCCTTGCTCACTGCGAGCTTCTTGTTTGTCTTCATCTTCCTGTATCTGCCTTCCATGAACAGGCTGTATTGCGACTTCCTTTTCAGATTCCCCAAGGTGCTGATGAACAGTGACATCTCCCATGGTTGCTTCTTTCACTGAATCTATAAAAACTAAGACTTGATCCTCTGTTTTCCACTCTATACTCCTGTCCATTTGATTGTTTAAATGATTATTCATGCTCTGTATTAAGCATGAGAGTATATCCTGAGGGATATTCATCAATATAGCTAGGAGCTTCAAGATATTGCACTGCTCATAGCCTCCCCACTGATCACATTCACCAAGAGGCTTACATTCTTCCATACTGTTCTCAATGAACAGGCAGGCTAAATGGGTTAAGAAGCCATCCCGACAAACTATGTTAGCACCCAATGCCATTCTAAATAAACCCCAGTCACTAACCATTGAGAAGCTGCCCAGCTGACCATCACTGATTTCGTTTTCCAGAATTCCATAAGACTATTTCAATGAACCCTGCAAAAACCCATTTCCCAGCTGTGTATCAGCCCCACCAACATTATCAATGGCTTCCTCATAGCGTTGGTTCGACCATGACCACCTCAACATACCATGCAGTAACCCAAAACCAAACAATGATCCATCCAAAGTCACCAAAGGACGAGAAATCCCATGATGAACCCTGCAATATCTCACCTGCACCGTAGTTCTCCATCCAATCAATGCTTAAACTCCCATCACAACAGCAAAATCTCAATCTTGTGATGAGAATGAAGGGTGTTATCCCCCACTTTTAGGGATAACTAGGAGATCATGTCTCGAGGCCCACAGGTCCTAGACATGGAGTACCAAGAGCCGGATCGACTTTTAGCATGGCCCTGGAGGGCCCATCTTTTCTCCCTTTCAGCGCCTCTAATTTGCCAATAGCAGCAGCATCCATCACCATCGGCTTGGTCTTGTGTCAGAAATGGTTCTTGCTCCATGAGGTAATGAGTCCGGGTATCATGGTATGTGTCGCTTTGATCCTCGAAACCTTTGAATATGTGCATTTAATTCATTTTATTTCTAACGAATGCTTGGATCTTATACTTGTCTACTTGACCGTGTCTGGGGGGAATGACAGGATGCCCTAGCAAGCCTGTGCTCGTAGGTTTTGGTTTGCCACTGGGGGGATTTCTGAAAAGCCATCGTCCACTCCTTTCATATTACCACTTTTTCATCTTGCTTCCCGCTCATCTACCCCATTTCATTTGTCCAGGCATTAGGTTGGCCAATCATTTTAGGATTGCACCTTGCCTTGTGGGAAGAAGGGGCTAAAGGCCCAGAAGGTAAAAGCAAGATGGCAAAAGATAAAAGCCTAAAAATAAAACCTCGAGATGCTTCGCCCAGGGATCCCTGAGAAAGCAGTAAAAGGCTTTTCAGCAAGAAACAAGGGGGACCCATAAAAATAATAAAACAAGACTTAGTCAGAGGATAGGGGGTCTCATCACGAGCCAGCCTATTAGGTCCATGGGTACCTAGTAGTATGACACTACTAGCAGCTGGTTACCACGCTAGGGTAGTGACTCTTGGTTGAATGGCCAAGAGAAAGGGGGTCTCATCACGAGCCAACCTTCTCATTTCTGTGAAAATACTTGTGGGTAACGCTATCACCACTGGTCACCATGCCAAGGTAGTGTCCCCTGATTAGCTTCTTGAAGAAAAAGCAATAAGAATAAAGAATAAAAGGCATGAATGGGCTTGGAAACAATTGCATCCAGGACAGGTGCAGCTCGCCTTCTACAAAGGCACCCACAGGTAAAACTTTGCATTCCCCTGCTTTCATTGTGCCCATTGTCAGGACATCCCTTATCCACATCACCCACTTACATGGCTTAGATTTAGTCTTTTCTGGGAACTTTCCTTTTCCAATGGACACTAGCCCAATAGGACGCCATGTCACTTTCCCCAAATTTGTATTGCAGGCTTGTATAATGTCTTTGAGCTTTTAACTGGGGTAATAAGGGTTTTATGCACATGTTTAATAATATTGATGATGAGATGTGATTGACATTGCTATGATCCCTGTGACTTATGAGCCCATGGAGGGCGTGGCTATTGATATGCAGGATCATGCCCGACGGATAGGTACCATGTTAGACAGGTACACATGGGGAGATGATTAGTTCAGACCTCCATGGGGCTGAAGAGCCCACCAGATGGATGCTGAGACCCCAGCAGGGGGCACAAACAGGACAAAGGGGTTTGCACCAGAGAGAAGAAGGACTTCTTGCAGAGGCATTCTGGCAGAGCTTGACCTAGGGGGATTGTGCCCTTTTCAGTGGAACGTTGGCCTTGGAAGGCCTAGGACGTCACCCAGGAGGTTCATGACATCATCCTTTCTTCATGAGCATTTTGGCAGATGGATAGGGCAGTTTGGCACGTGTGGCAGCTTGGAGAAGCCCAAGGAGGGTTAACGTTTTGCTTCAGGGGGCTGCATTTGCTCTCAAAGGGGCTAACGTCACCCTAGAAAGGGGATGACGTGCTTCTATTGCTTGATTAGGGTTTTAATTTAAAAATTTAATGTAAAACAATATGATTTTAGTATTTTGGCCTTGTCGGCCTTTTCATGACCTAAAAAGTAAAATTTGGTCATTGTACTGTACAAATTGAGGGTTTTCACCTTCATTTTTTCATCATCTCTCACTCACCACTTGGTGAGGTTTGAAATTTGCGCCCTCCTTAGGGTTATTGGCTGAAATTGTGAGGCACACTTGTTGAAGGAAGACTTTCTTGGCATATTTTGTCATTTCTCTTGGTGGAAGGTATTACAACTAGGGTTTTGCTATTGATTTCTTGGTTAAATGTAAGTGAATTTCTGCAAAACTTCTTGATTGAATGGTTGGAGTATTATTTTCTTGCATTTATTATTATAATTTGCTGAATCAAACCCTAGGTGACAAGCACACATTGAAGGTCCTTGTCTCATGTCCCTACCAAGGTTTTAAGCCATTTTAATTGCTGAAGTGAGATAGAGCCTTGCCTTAGCAACACTCTATTCTTTCTTTCTAGCCCTTGCTGAAGAGGATTGAGCCTTGCCATAGCAACACTCAATCCATCTTCTTCCATGCTAGCCGTTTTTCTTATTTGTTGAGCTAAGAAGGAGAAAACGCATCAAGGCCTAGTTCCCCTACACCTTGGTGAGTCGATTTTCCCTAGGGTTTGCCTAGTAAAGCCTTGCCATAGCAACACGTTACTTCCAAAACCTCTTTTCTTAGTTTTATGCAATCTTTTGAGCTAGCCGTTTTGCCATTGAGTTAAGGAAGGAGGAGAGAGCACTGAGGCCTAGTTCCCCTACACCAAAGTGAGCCTCTCTCCCCTAGGGTTTCATCCTTGAGGCCTTGCCATAGCAACACCTCAAGGTTTAACCTTCTTGTCCTTAGTCTTACTATTATCACTTGATCCTTCAACTCTTGCATCCTCCTTTTGACTCCATATGCCCTAGGAGCACACTGATCTAAGCCCTAGTGTGATCTCAAAAAACAACTTCTAATACTTTGAACAAACCCTAACTTTACTAACCCTAGCCTAAAACTAATCTTCTAACCCTATTTGTTGCTGTCATATTTTGCTATAAACACCTTTGTGCAGCTATCGTTTCACTTTCAAAGCAATTGTATGGTTAGTTAAGGCATTATCTAATGAAGTGTTAATTTGTTACATTGAATGCCAAGTTTCTTTAGCATTTATTGAAGAAGTGATATTGTAACTATTGCTATCGCACAAACATTGACTTTGTCAATATTTATTCCTCAATTTCTTATTATCAAAAAGGCCATTGATTATATGAAGTACTAACCAACAAGCAAGCTTGCATATGCATCGTTTTATTGTTGCTTTGTCTCGGGTAGGTGATCTTATTGGTTATTATTTCCGGTTATCTTTATTGGCTATAAGCCGAACTTTCTGATCAGGTGGTGACTTGTGAGGGGGATTACTATCACTTAACTTTGCTAAACTTTTGCCTTCTCAAAAGCCCAGGTCATCGGGGACATCTCCCCTGGGCCTTACCTCCCTAAATAGAAAGAACCTTCCCATCAAGGTGACAGTGGGTGGGATTGGTTCAGTTACACCAGTTTGACCTCTTTTCATCAGTCTTTTATCCTAACTACAAATTGTGCGATAACAAAGGGAACTACTATGTTAGTGACTTGTCCCTCTTTGATCTGCTTCCAGTGCCGGTTATCAGTGCAAAACCAATGCATATAAATCCTAATAATTATCATCAAGGAATTAAGTATGTTGAGGGGACAACCCCATTTTTAATCAATGCCCCTTTATCTAATAAAACTGTTTTTTTTGCCATGCTGTCCTCTTGGATGTAACTCAAACTAAGAATGTAAAGAAAATCTATGAACTCGAAGCTAGAGACCATTCCTCTGACTCTAGCAATGATTTTGGAAATGGAGGAAGGATTTCCAGAGTTTCAGGAAAGTACATATCAGCAACAAACTCACTATTTCCAGCCAAGAGAAAATACCTCACAGCACCAAAACTATCCCCCACAAACTCAGCCTTGAAAAACGTGCCAAATCCGTACAACTGTACGACCCACCCAGAAAACAATGCCTTGAAAAATGTGCCCACAGTCTTCTGTACGACCTGATCAATACGACCCAGTTGTAGCAAGAAAACACTCCAAACAACCTCGATTTTTGTGCCAACAAGCTGCCTCGAAAATCGTACCCTCTTTCCTTGTTGTACGGACT
>SNQJ01S0005754.1:384235-402385 GCA_010110895.2 Picea sitchensis
AAACATTTGAGTTTAGAATAGTCTCTCTTACCTTTCTCAAATTTCTGAAACTTCTTCTGTGGAGGATGATTTTCCTTCTTTTTCTTTCCTTTCCTGAAATGGGCTGCAAGAGCTTGATCTTCATCATCACTTAGCTTTTCATCTCTTGCTTCCAGTCTTGCTTCTTCTTGGACACAATCTTCCCACAACCTGCTAAACTTTGTTAACTTACTCCTTGAACAAATTCCTCTTATGAAAGAGTCCATTGACTTCGGAAGTCCATTCAAGGTAGTAATTACTAACTCAGCTTCTTCAATTGAGTCATCGATAGCTATAATTTGTTCATTAATCTGAGAAATTCTTGTAAAGAAGGCATGAATAGATTCAGACTTCTGCATCTTTACATTTTTGACTTGAGTCCTCAAAGCCATCTTCCTGTTTATGTTCCTTCCTTCATATAGACGAGATAGAGCATCAAACATCTCTTTGGGAGTCTTCAAGGATGATACATGAGGGATAAGATGGTCTTTTATAGAATCTGCAATTATTCTCTTTGCCTTTATCAGATTCTTCCTGTACTTACTTTTAGCTTCTTCTTTCTCAGGTTCTGCAACCTCTTCCATAACATAATCTGATAAGTCATTTTCTTCCAGAACAAGGGATATTTTGTACTTCCATGCTCTGAAGTTATCAGGTCCTTCAAGTTTCTCATCAAGCTTAGTGCTTGACATCATCTTGTCCTTGTTTTTGACTTCCTTAAAAAATTGAAATACTGTAGTCTCCTTCACAAATCTAATAACTCTCTGTAGAAATGGCTTCTTTCAGGGAAGCTCTGATACCATGTTGAAAAAACTGATGCATGTAGGTAAATTTAAAAAAATTATAGCATACAACCAACATACCAATACATTTTGCATATATCAGGATCACTGAAAGTGAGACAATCACAGAGAGAACACAAGTATACCCTGAGAAACCCTCTTGGTGTAGAAAACCCAGCCAAAACTTCTCTTTAGATTCTTCAACAAAGTACAATACCGGTACAAGACTTTAGAGTAACTAGCTAGGACTCAGAGGGCTGAAACAATACCTCTGTTTCAGCACTTACAAACTTCACAAATAGCTGATCTAACACTTATAGTAACAGCTTGACAAACTCACCAAAAGATAACTGGCTTTCCTTCTTGCTGTAGTAGAGTTATGGCAGCTTTAACATAGTATTTGTAACAGCCTTATATCAGCAAGGAACAACAGAAGACTTCAACAAGAATAGAGTGCTTGTATTAGTAGTATACTTCAACAACTAGCTGCCATATACCAGCAGAAGACTCCAGCAACCAGCAGCCATATACCAGTAGAAAATTCCAGTAGATATCAGTCATATACCAGCAAAAAATGCTTCAGCAAATAGATGCCTTGCCTCAACAGAAGACTCCAACAAAACAAAGGTATGTAAATGGTAAGCGAATGCCCCTTTTTATAGGTTGGTTTGGCTGCCCTAAGCAACCCCCTAAGAATGTATGGCAGCTGTATAACAGCTGTCATACCTGCCCTCCTTTGGCTGCCAAGAGTCACTTCGTAAAGTTCCCAAGAGCCACCTCTTAATGCTCCCAAAGGTCACTTCCTTTGTCTCTTCTAGAGGCTGCCCTAAATTGCTGTCTTAGGATTGTATGATAGCTGTTATACAGCTGTCTTACCACCACCCTCAGCAACCCGCCTAAGCTGGCCACTCCAACGATCCTAAGCAGCCCTCTTAAGCAGCCTCCCTAAGCTAGCCACTACAACCTCCCTAAGCAGCCCTCTTAGAGGTGCTATTAGGTTGACACATGGTATATGGTTGTCTTGGCGTAAGGTTGACACTTGTCATGTGTTTGATGCTTGACATAAAGTTAACACTATATCAAAACTTTATTTACATGGTTAGTTACAATAGGGAAAATAGCTTCCAAAGCTATATAATTCAACACTTTGTTTCTTTCAAGACTCTTGTTTAGAATGATTCTGGTCATCATATTCAACTGCTAAGGACAAATAATGGGAAGGAATATGTCAACACTAAATTTGAAAACTTTTATACTTCCTATGGCATTCAATTTCAACATACCTTTCGTTATGCACCACAACAAATTGGTGTAGCTAAGAGGAAGAATTTCATATTGACGGAGATGGCCCATTTTATGATGCTCGGTATAGGATTGGATAATTTGTTTTGGTGAGAGGCAGTTAACTGTGCTTGTTATATTCTTAATTGCACCTCTACATGGGTTGTATTAGATGTTACTCTCGAGGAGGCTTAGAGTGGCCATAAACCTTTGGTTGCTCATTTCATGGTGTTTGGTTGTGATGCTTGGGCCCACATTCTAGGTGAGAAAAGAACTAGGTTAGAGATCAAGAGTCACAAGTGCATCTTTGTTGGCTATTCAGAGGATGTGAAGGGCTACATGCTCTATGATTCATAGATTCGTGATGTCATTATTTGGAGGGATGTTTTGTCACTATAAAGACAAAAGATAAAAGAGAGAAGGAATCTTTTCTAGAATAAGGTTAGAGCTTGTGTGAATGGAAAAAGTTGGCGAGCATTATTGAACATGTGGACTGGGTGTCAAATTATTCTCTAGGTCTATGTGCTTATGCTGCCTATCTCATCCAATGTTACCAGGACCACGCTGATGACCAAACCAGTCAACCCAAAAAACTGGAATTGGACCAGAACTTGTAAAAAGCTCGGACATAAAATCAGTTGACCAAAAAATACATAAATATTCAAATTTTGATTTAAAAAAAATTCATGTGCATCCATGCAAATCCAAACCGTTCGACACAAATATTCAAAGTTCTCTCATGTATATAGCAAGGGTGAATATAACAAAATAACATCAAGTGTAATCCATATTTGAAGTACTGAATGAAAATACATAAACAAAGAGGCTCTAAATTGCCTCTAGAATCCAAAAAAAACATAGTAATAACTAATAACTAATAACTAGACACTAGAGTCTAGACTCTACGTTCTAATCATATGATAAGATCATCTAATCCTCATCCTCGACATTCTCTGCATGAGTAGAGTTGGGATTGTGAGTGTGACTCGATTCCCTTGGGCCTGAAGTTCCAACACCAATGTTTAGATCCTCTGGCTGTGGAAGTGGGTCCAAGTCCATCCAAGATAGGTCTTCATTTCTAAGTGTTGTTCACTGAGTCTCCACAACCCCTTTTTTGTTCCAAATGGTTTTGCTTCTTGGTGTGTATATGCTAAAAAATGCTCCAATTGCGTTCACACCTAGAAACATTGCATGTCTGGCTCAAGATTTGAATCGCAAACTTTTCGGGTTTTAATTTTTAGTTTTAGTTTTTATTTTTATTTTTTATACCTTATTATATTATTTTTTGCATTTTGAGTGATTTTAGTGGGCCCACGACCTGCTTGTATGGAACCCACTGGTTTCGTATGAAATTGGTTATTTCTGCTCGGAGGGGCCAGTTTTGCCCGGAAAACCCCCAGAACCGGTTTGACTGGCCAATTTAGCCAGTTCCTTTTCGGCCCTGATAACATGGCTCTCATCCCAAAAGGTATGTAAATGGGAACCACATGTCATATCATAGCCCCCCTCAAGTTGTAATGGCAGTGATCCCTTCATATTCTACATTAATTTTGGAAACATAATCCATAAGGGTTATGATATTATTGTATTATTCACTTGATACCGAATATGAAAAGACACAAGTGAATATGAACAGTCATCTGGAGTCCAAAAGACCTCTTGGAAGACCAATCAAAAGGTCAAAATAATGTATTTATAGATGTATCATATCAATGAAAAATACAATCTCACGCTTATCTCCATTTGCGCATTCTAACAATTAATTTCACCTTTTGAAGTTTACATAATTGCTTAGCTATCAAATTAGGAATTGCACAATATTCCTAAGTGACTATTCATATTCACTAGTGGGGCCTTGGGATTGGGCTCCCTACTAGGAACTTTCGCATGGTCTAGCATCATTACATGTTAACATTTAGAACATGTTACTTCATTACTCCTAGACAACGAAGAGACAGCCTAGGTTTAAACTCAGATAACTCAGATACTGAGGGTTTTACACAGGGGGCTAACACCTACACCCAGACTAGCCATGGTGTTTATACTTGTGACTTTCCCTATCAAATTGATTG
Source organism: Picea sitchensis (assembly GCA_010110895.2). Lineage (NCBI taxonomy): Eukaryota > Viridiplantae > Streptophyta > Pinopsida > Pinales > Pinaceae > Picea > Picea sitchensis. The sequence continues at coordinate 388,389 of SNQJ01S0005754.1, forward strand.
TGCTTTATATTTAATCTACTCCATTTTTATATGTATACATACACTAATTTGTATTTCATCTTTTAGGGTGACAAAATTAGTTTGTGGTTGGCGTATCCTCTACTTTCCTCTTTATTTCCATATTTCTAGATTTTAAAATTTTATTAATTGGAACATGCTGATATCTACCTTGTGTTGTATTTTACATTTAGTCAATATGAAGAAAGTAGAAATCGGAGAATGAGATCAATGTATTTGCAAATTTGGATTTCATGGTTGGTTTCACTCCAATAATTTTGTTTTGTGCATTTTTAAAGTATGCTCAACCTTGAATGTTGTATATCTGTCACAGGTTCAGGAATTAGCAGAAAAAGAACCAGAGGATGGAGTTTTCCGATTGCTTCGTCAAGATGTCACTCGATTTCTTACAACCATTCTCATTGGCACAACGTACTTTGCTATCTCTCTCTACTTTTGAAACTAAACTCAAGATATCAATCTATAATGCAATTTGTTTCCTTGTGCTGGAATTGAGTTTACTTTATTAATCATTACATGTATTGTATATTTAGTGTGGCAAACATTGGAGCAACTGCACTTGTGACTGAGGCAGCAACAGCACTCTTTGGTGAAGCTGGAATCAGTGCAGCAACAGGAGTTATGACAGTAGGTGCATATTCTTAAGAGTGCATTTGTATAGAAACAGTGTATTCTTGAGCTTTATCTATTTACTCCACTAGTGTAATTGAAGATGATGAATTCAAGGGTCCTAATTTAATTGGTTCATTGTATATTCTGTCAATGATTCTGAGTAATTTGGAAGTATTGAAATATTTGATATCATTACATGCGAGGCCTCTTATTTTCTTTGAGACATCGGTTTTTCTTGTCATTCTTTTGTGCTATCATATCTCGAGGAGTCAGTCATCTGTTAGTTCTTGACTCTAAAATGAAGTGATAATATTGATAAGTCATTTCTTAGAGTTGAGCAAAGTTAGTTTGTATTGATGTGTAAATATATTGTTGAACAATATTACTATACGGAAAGGATATACGTTTTGATGACTCAGCACTAGAAAAAAAAATCCACGTTCATACTATTGTGTCTTATTTACTATTATATTTCATGTGGTGAATGCTAAAGTGTGCCTGGGCTGAAACAGAACCATCCTGTTAGCATCCCCCTGCTAAGAGAACATGCTTTGAGATAAAAAGCAAAGTGTATCAGGGTAAAACAACGATATGGTGGGTTTTCACCCATGTACAACATTTTGCAATAGAGGTTGCAGCCACGGAGAAATAGAACATAGGAGTGTAGATATTTTGATTTGTAAACTTTCCTGGATATTCCACTAAACAGTTCGTCACAACAGCTCTAAATATGCTACTGCAACTACAGTGGGATTATACTCTACTGAGCAGTGATTACTTATGATTAAGATGTAATATCAGAAGCATACCACTTAAAATATTGAAAGGAATTGAGAAAATAAGAACAAAACTACAGTATTAAAAAGAGCACACCATGTACAGATCAAAGTTCAAACACAAGATGTACCTTGGAGAAAGCTGCAAGGTTGAAAACTCCATCAAGAAAATAAGGACTATGCTTTGCTCTTTTTTTTTTTCAGATTTACAATGCAAGACGCATAGGAAGATTGGTTCAGCATGGAGCAAGTAGACACTGTGGTGTATGATAGGTCACTACAGGGTGATCTTCCTCTGCTCTACATTGATATCTCACTCCTTTCAACTGCTCAAATATGGAATAAAAAATCATTATGATAGGAATGGAACTGCTTTCTTCCCGTGTGGCTTAGTTTTTAACATGGCCTGATTGCATTATGGTTTTTGATGCCCCAACTCCCATTTCAGGTTAGGGTTTTGGAAAATCTAGAATCTTCTTTAAGGTCCACATATGACTAGCTCCACATGTGTGAGTAATGGGAGTTGACATGGAATCCTCTTGATATTGTGGTGGTCAAATGGGTAGGTCAACTTTCGGAGACCTTAATTTTCTCATACAAACTCTGCTTTGGTTTATGATAGCTCGTTTCAAATGTATCAATGTGCACTGCCTCTTGGTACCACAAGGTACAGTGATGCCACCTTTTTTCGACTACAAAAAGTGCAAGTTTTGGACCCCAAACATGTAGTTTTAACTTCTGGTCTTGCTCAGTGCATTTTAGGACTGGTCTTGAAAATGGCCCCTACAAGTCCACAATGCTTATTCTTCAGCCTAGAAAGTACCAAAAGGATGAAAAATTATATAGTAATCCATTTCGAATCATATTTTCTTGTTGCAAGATCTAGCTATTAAGCATTTGGAACTATCCAGGGTCGCCAGGGTTGCAAGAACTTGAAGATAGTTTTGAATGAAAAGGTTGACGATTCTTGATTGTCCATTCTTGTACAGGCACTAGTCTTTTGTCCTTGAGCTAGTATGAAAGACATTGTCCAAAGGGTTAGCAATTCTTTGAAATCTTGTTTATACCAACAGAAATGACCATGGCCCTGTTTGTCGTCACAACTTGGATTCAATCACAAGTAATGGTCATATATTGGTTGTAAGCAGTGTAAATAAATAAAGTTTTGTTAAATTTTCAATTTATGGTAAGCAAATTGACACTCCTATCAAATCCTAGGTAACTTCAAAGTAAAAAATTAAAAACATATCCAAATTACTGGAAGGAATTAGATCTACAAACACATCAGTAACTGAAGATTATTACAGCAAGCACAAAATCTGAATCACTCAATCAAATATCTATCTTCTGTATTAACTGAAAGAAGAAAATACAATACAATGGCTTAAACCCTAGCTCACTCACTATCCTAGTGGAGAGCCCTACCTCTCCTTTATAGACTAGGAGAGTTGGGGTTTAAAAAATAGAACTTCCCCTTGCACACTGACAAGCCTAATCATGCTCACTGCCTAGAAGAGTGTGCCCATGCATGCATGAGAAAGATGCCTAGAAACCAATGCCTAGCTAAATCCAGAAACTCTTCTAGCTCATGCGCTTTTGTCCAAACTTTGAGAATCATCCCAAAACTGAACTAAAAGGCACTTTCTAAATATAACAAAAAGCAAAACCTTATAAACTGGAAAACACCTAAAATTAGAGATAAAAAACTCCAAATTCTGGAAAAGCAAATCGGCTAAAAATGGCAAATCTAAAGTAGGCACATGCATGTGGCCTTCTAACCTATCCAAAACTACTGTTGCACCTTAATTATTGTTCCTCCATCTACACAACAAAACTCTTGCACAGAGATTGAGAAGGTGGGTATGGATCTGCTGAAGCGTCCTATGATGGAGGAGGACAACTACCCAGCAACACAGGTACATAAACTGGATATGCTGAAGCATGCTATGATGGAGGAGGACAACTACCAAGAAACACAGGTACATAAACTACTATGTTGCACTGGCTTTGGGGACGGGGGGACGAGTTTCCGGTACGGCTAGAGCGCACCCCCAAATTTTTCAGGGGACGGCAGGTCGGGGACGGCAATAATATATATTATTTTAATAATATATATATATAGAATTTTTTTTAATAATAATTATAAATATTAAAAAAAAAATTGAATTTATTTAAAATTCACCATATACATATGCCATAAACATGAATGATAAATATAAATAATAAAACATTGAATTAAATTAAAACATGAAATAATAAACATTGAACTAGTTGAAACTTGAAACTTGATATTGTTTGATCAGTAATCAATAATATTAATCAGTAATCAATAATCACTATCAGTGTCACAAATCTGAAATCACTAATCATAATCAATGTAATCATCATTGTCATTTGTCAATTTGAACATTGTCAGAACTCAAAAATAAACATACTTCGAAAGTCTGAAACTTTAAAGGTCCAAAATTCATAAAAGTACTACTGATTATCCAAAATTCATAAAAGTACTACTGATTAGATTCTAAAGTTGCGAGCTTCATAAGTCCGAGCAATTTCAGCTTTTTGTTCATGTGAACAAATGCATGACTTAACGCTAGACTCGGAGTCACCTAGTAGATGATGATATGCTCTTTGGCAATTTCCTCTAAAACCGTGGCCACAAATTTTGCACATCCATTGTTTGGAAAGATTTGGTTCATTCTCAAGTAGTGTTATGAACCTCAACAAGGGATTCTCTTTTTGTCCACCTTGGCCTTGAACATTTTGTCTATCCATTGAGCTACCTTTGAACATTTTGTCCATTCATGGTAAATGACAAATGTTCAAACTCAAATAAATGTAACTTTAAAGTTTTAAAACCTGAGTAGATGTTACAAGACCCTGAAAAGAAAAACGATGATAACTTCAAAATTCAAATTTATACTAAGTTAATAACAAAAATTTAAAAATTACAAATTTACAACATTGTATACATGAATCATTTCAAAATCTAAATATGTGATACAAAATTTTATTATTTAAACTTTAGAACAATCACATATAAATTATAAATAAATTTAGAAGTATATGAATCTATAACAACAAGTGGTTAAGAATATGAGATTCATCATTCAAGCATCAAAAAAAGTTGACTGATAAGTATATTTAATTATATATCCAAAGTAAGGAAAAACATCGATGATAGTCCCATAATGCAAAATGCCAAAATAATACTTAGTGTTGGTGCCAAATGGCTAAATGTCTCAAAATAACAAAAGGAGTCCCCGACTCAATGCCCATACTAGCATGGAGGTCGAAGCTACTCATAAATTTGGATCTTTTGCATTGAGACTATCCAAAAAATGCATGAGCCTCACTTCTTTCTCTCTCATCATCATCAGTGACCTGCAACCGCAACTCAATGTCATCTAATGGTACATTTACCAATCTTGCCTCAGAGATGACCATCCACCTCATCACCGATTGAAGTATCCTCGATCTACATCCTCGATTGTGGCCGCCGGTCCCTCAGAATATTCGCACTTTTCCTTGTAAGAAGGCGAAGATTGTTATGCACATAAACTAGTTTTTTTCCGCTCTCTTAGAGGTAAACCTATTCCTTTTAATAGTGTGGATAAAACTATATGTGGACCAGTTCTTTTCTGTAGTTGAGGAACTAGCAACCTGAGAGAGTAAACACATACCTAGAGTGTGAATTTTTGGAGCTTTGTCCCCATACATCCTCCACCATTCACTAGGACGTCTCTGTGCCATACCTAACAAATTTCTTTTGCAAAGATGAAAGAAAAATTCATACTGGAACATTGCAAAGTCAAGAAATTGTTCTCACATTATGGTTGCTTGCGCCTCTATATACATCTTTTGTATGGCCTCAATAAACCCATGTTTCACCAATTGATGATCCTGAGGTGAAACATGAGTTTATTGAGACCATACAAAAGATGTATACAGAGGCGCAAGCAACCATATGAAGAGGTGTGTTCAACTTGTTCCATCTTTTTTCTTTCAACTTTTGGATCTCATTAAAAAACTCCAAAGTGGGGGTCCTTTTGATTTATGATGGATTTGATTCTTCCGATCATGCTATCAATAGATTCATATATTTCCCCAAGGTTAGAGGAATCTGAATCTGCATACCTGATTATCTCCACTATTGGAGATGTGAAAGAGACAATGTATTTCACATCAACCAACCAATCATCATTCAACAACATCTCTCTTACCTTCTTTCCCTGATCTATTTTTGATTCCCCCCATGTAGACTACTCAGAACTAATAATAGTGGCCTTTAAGCCCTGTTGCACCTCTGGTATATGGTCAAGAAGAATAAAATAAGTGGCATACCTTGTATCTGCTGGTTTCAAGAACTGTTTCTTTGCATAAATCTTGTAACTAGCAGAGAGGCATGGTGGTTGCAAATGAACATTTGTGCCTCTTGCATCCAAAATAATGTGGGTGATCCAAGAAATTTTCCCAATGTCTTTAAGTGCATTATTCAAAGCATGCACACAAAAAGGAGTCCAAAATAGATGCTTACACCTGCTTTGAATCATTAACTCCGCGGACCTACAAACCGGTGCAACATCTGTGATAACCTGAACTACATTTGTAGGACCAATCTCTTTAATTGCATCCTTCAACACCTCAAAATGAAAAGTTGCGTCCTTCATCTTTCCTGAACAATCAATTTCCCTCAAGAAATAGGGCCCTTCTAGAGAGGTGACAATGATGTTCAACAAAGGCCTTTGTTGAATATTTGTCCAACCATCCATGACGATTGAACATCCATAAACAACCCATGATTTTCTATGGCCTTCCATCAACCCTTGCATTTTTTGAGACCCCTCTATCTAACAAGGTTGTCTTCATTTTATTGTAACCAGGGGGGGCTGAAATGATGGGCCAACATCAATGACTTTCCTTATCATCTCTTTGTAGAGAGGAGAACGGGTGGCACTAAAAGATATTCCATTAGCAAAAAAAATTCAGCCATTGCATCATCTGCCTCCTCCTTACGTTGTGTATTGAACATCTCTACGACAACAAGTTTCTTACTTGAAATAGTGTTATTGGAACACCCAATTGAATCAACTTGATCATGCTCATCAATTTCTCCATGAGAGGACTCCATTGAGCCAAGAACTCTTGGTTTTTAAAAAATGGAAGGGCTGTCCGTCTCTGTCTCTGCAATAATAGAATCACCCGTGGCAGCCATGTGAAGTTTAGTCATCTCAACTCTTTTTCCAATGAGCAGGTGCATATTTTACTCCATCCCCCAGAATAGCCAATAGATGATGGTAAATTCTAGTGTAGCTTCCCTTAAACACATGACTGCAAAGGTTGCATAACCATTGCTCTAAACCACCACTGTTCTTCCTCTTGTTTTTGGTGACTTTCTTCACAAATTGCAACAAAGGTTTCTTGACATTGATGGCATTGGAAACCAAGTTTTCAGTTGATTCAGGGATTGATGGAGAAGAACTGTCCATCTGATATTTTTTGCAGATTTCAACAAATCAAGGATATAATTCATGAACACAATTATTAAAAATAAAAATTTAATACATTCACTGGTGTTGCTAAATGTAAATGATAAATCATAACTGTTTTTAGTTTTACTGTTACAGTTCCGAGTTTAAACTCTGAACTTCACTGTTTTAAATCTTTTTAGTTTTATTTTTAGTTTTACAGTTCACTGTTTTAACTTCTTTAAGTTTTAAAATTTATTTTTTAGTTTTACAGTTCTGAGTTTACTGTTTTAAATTTTTAGTTTTACGGTTTACTGTTTTAAGTTTTAAACTTTTTAACTAAGTAATAAATTAATAATTTAATAAATTATTATCATATCATTTAATATTTATCATAAATATTAAATGATAAGATTAATACAGTAATACAGTATACTGTAATACTAAATTATAAATACGATACATCATACTGTATACACAATATTAAAAAATTTCTAATATCAATAACAATTTTAAATTTAAATTAAAACTAAAATTTAAAAATAATAAATCATAAATGTTACTTTTATTTAAATTTAAACACCTATTAACTTATAAATCCTGTTTAAACTTTAAAGTTTAAAGTAATTAAACATCAAAATTAAAAATTTAAATTAAAATTATTAAAATTTTTTTTTTTTTTTTTTTTTTGACATTTAAAAATTAATTTTATTATTTAAAAAATAAAATTAAACTATGAGAACTCGTACCTGTAACGCGGAATTGCCGGCTGCTGGTGTTGACTCGTTGAAGTGTTGAAGTGTGGCTGCTGGTCTGGACTGAAGACGACCCTTGAAACAGCGTATGAACCGGCCCTTCAAACATCATCTACCGGAATGAACCGGCCCTTCAAACAACGATTTTGCAAACGCTAGAACCGCACACATAGACCCGACTTTGCAAACTCTAGAATGACACACACAGTTGCCTGCAACGAAAGGCGAGGGAACACACAGACCCGACTGTAAATGAGAACGCGGGGAGAATAGTTGCGTGCAACGAAAGAAGGAGAACGCGGGGAGAAAATGTGAAGACATCCGCGCGTAGTTTTAGCTTTTAGGGTTAGGCTGACAATCTTTTTTAAGTTTTTTATTATTATTTGAAGTCGTGGGCTCCAGGGAAGGTCAACCGTCCCCCATTTCTTCCGGGGACGACGGTACCGTACCCTATAAGTACCCGATTTAGCCCAGGAACGGATAGGGGATGGCTTAGACGTCCCCAGGTCCCCAATGGAGTCCCCGACCATTTAGGAACATTTCCTAGGCGTTTTTAAGTCCCCGGTACGAGGGAACGCATGGTACGTGGGTTTTTTTGGCGGGGACGGGTACCCGTGCAACATAGATAAACTAGCACTCCCTCTTTACGATGAAGCTGTTCTCTACCAAGCCCTGTCTCTCCCTCAACATCTCAAACTTCCCCTTAGCTGTGGAAATTTTGAAAATCTATGCTTAAGACAAATTCAGATATTTCACCTCATTTACTTGAGGTTTCTCGATTCTATTTCTTGTGGACTTTCAGCCTTGTGGCTGAATTATATATAAATTATAGCAGTGTATATTTCACTTCTATCCAACCAAATATGTAAAATGGCCCAAGAAAATAAACACTGAAACATTGTACTTCAACGGGAGAAGATTCACAGCCATAAGGGCTTAATCCCCTCCACAAATGAAATCTGGGAAATACTTGTTAACAACAGATTATTACAGCCCTAAATCTGCCTCTTTAGTTCCTTCCTAGCTTTTTAAATCACTTAACAAATCTGCTAGCTATATATGATAAATCAGCTACCAAACAGCCATAGAAACTACTCATTAACATGAGAAACATAAGTATAATTTTGAGATATGCAATGTACAATATTTGGACTGCAAAAGTACACTTCATGTTACAACATAGTGAAGATACAAGTACATACCACCAGCTCATCACAAGCTAGTACACCATATCCTATTTTCTTATCACAAGCCATGACACTCCAATTGTATGCAATCCTTAGCTAGGGCATCCACTATCAACAACAAAACCTAACCGACAATCCTGGCCCAACAAGGCTCAACAACAAGCTAGCATCAACACCAACAAGTCCACCCTTGATCTTGTATTGTACAAGTCTTCTAGGAGATTCTCCAAGTTTGCATCACATAAGCTCTCAATGTTCTTCACTCTAACACTCATGTTTTACTCTAAGGTTAACATTACTCTAACCCTAAGCCTTCTTGCATCACACAAGTACAAAGTCTCCAAGACAAACCCTAGCGCTAGGCTTCTTTTCCATCATAGGGTTTGCATCCCATAAACCCCAGGTCTCCTCTTGCATCACACAACCACCAAAACCTCTAGATAATGTTACAATGGAATATAAAGAGTACGTCAGCATAAGCTCCAAGTCTTCTTCAAGCTAAGTATCACACCAAGCTCCCAAGATTTCTCCTCTAGCGCTCCATGTTTTTGCTGTAGGGTTTACATCACACAAACCCCAGGCCGTCTTCTCTTGCATCACACAAGTGCTAAGACACAAGCTCATCCCTAGCTCTAGTAGTCATCTTCATGTCTCCTCTAGGGTTTACATCACAACCCTGGGTTTTGCTCCCTACAAGACTTCTTTAAGACAATTACGAAGATAGAATAATGAGTACATCAATAGTGAGTAATGACAAAGGCTCTCTCCTCCCTTTATAGACAATAACTGAGGGAGGCCAACATAAAACATGGACTAGGTCCACATAAGTAACCCTAGACCTAAGTCACCATGGAAATCCCACATGAAGCACTCTAGAGTACAAGGATGACAAGTATCACACTAGCGTTTTACCCAACCTACAAGATGGTGCACTATCCAACAAGCTGTTAGCCCAATGCTCCCTCTTACCAGGTGGTTTGTTCTCCAAGTGTCCTAATGCAAGATGCTCATCCTCTTGTTATGTGCCACATGACCTCTTGTGCCCAATGCTCCTCAACATGTGTGCCATTGTAGTTACTTGCTCCAATGGTTCTCCTCAACATTTGTGTTCGAGTTCGCAAACCAACCTCCATAAAGTATGCTCCTCGACGCAGGTGTCCACAAGTCAAGTATCTAACCTCCGGGGTGTATGTCACATGGTCCCATGTTCTTAGGGCTAACTGCCCTCCTCTAAGTGCCTAATGCTCATCCTCCTAGGTAGGTACCTTTCCTAATCAAGCAACTTACTCCCCCTTTGTGTGAACCCACTGGGTTAGTCATCGTGCCACATAGGATAATAACCTCCTAGGTAAGTGTGCTATGCTAGCATTCTATGCAAGGTCAAACATCCACTCAAACTAAGCCATCCGTATGTCCATCAATCATCATCAAGGGACTAGGAGACCTATAACTCTCCAAACTAGGTGAAAACACTTCTAGAGTGGCCCCAAAAGCTAACATTAGTTATGGGGTTTGTTAAAATGTTTGCCGCATGCCAATTTGAAGGAACATACTCAAGAACCACTGCTCCCTTCTAAACTCTGCCTTTGGGGGATTTGTACTAGATATCTTTGTTCTCAAAGTGATCATGAAATAGTGGATTCTTAGAGAGTTTGATACAACTATGATTGTCACAATATACCATAGTTAGCTCCAACATCTGATCAGTGAACTCTGTTATCAACTTGTGAAGTCATATGGCTTCACCACTAGTAGAGATGGCTACCATATACTCTGTCTTCACTATATTGAGTGTAATTGTTGCTCGCTTTTTGCTGAACAAGGATATCATACCTAACCCCAAGTTGAAACAAAAATTCGAAGTGCTTTTCCTAGCACTTGAATCTTTTGCCTAGTTAGAGTTACAAATCCATGCAACACCAACTTACCATCTCCCACATGTTAGCTTTCGAGGTTACTCTGAAATTGTTTACACCATGCTTAAGGTACTTCATGTGATGTGATGTGCATGTTGTATGGTCGAGCCTTGGTTGTTTTGTTATGGACTTGCACATTGGATTTGGGTTGCTAATTGATTACTACACCTCATCTTGGTGCTTGTGTGGAATTCTTCTTTGGAGCGTTGGAGACTTATGAAGCTTGGTGATTTCTTCATGTTGGCCACATGGAGGTTGCTTGCTTGCTTGAGAGGATGAGTTGCTGTAGAGGAGTGTTGGGCATCTTGAAGGAGGGAGTTGGGCCCTGGATGGCACAGGCACTCTTGGTTGCTTTCATGGAGGCTTGTACTTGACTTGAGGATTCTTGGGTTTAGGGAGTGATCATATAGGTGGGGTGGACCTGGAGGAGCACATGGCATAGGAGGAGCATTGTAGTTTTGGAGGCTTGAGGAGGTGTTCATGGAGGTTTCATGCTTTTGAGCCTTGCTTCTTGGACGTCCTCACATTGGAGCTTGACATATGTCACTTGGGGTGGGAGTGCTCCACATGAGCCTACTTGTGTAGAGTTTGATTGTTCATAGTGGACTAGGTCCACTTTATATTTTCGGTCTCCCTTACTTCTCATATAAATAGAGGAAGGAGAGAGTCCTTTCGTACATTCATTCATCACACACTTGTAGTAGAGATGTGAGGAGTGGAGCTCACTTATTTCTCTTTTTCTTTGTACTTTTCATTGTATTAGCTTTCTTTGTGTTGGAGCGCTAGGTTCTAGGAGGACGTTCAAGGGAAATCTAGGGTTAGGGTTTTACCTCGAGAAGGAAAAGAAGCTAGGGTTTGTGATGAGCCCTAGAGGGTAAAAGGAGCATTGTATCTTGTAGCTCTTGTGAGAGAAGAAGACTAGGGTTTTGTGACATTTGGAAACCCTAGTGCAACTTGTTATGTTTATTGAAGAGAAGAGAAGGAAACTTATCTTGTAGGTCTTGTGAGAGAAGAAGACTAGGGTTTTGAGACATTTGGAAACCCTAGTGCTACTTGTTATGTTTGTTGAGGAGAAGAGAACGAAACGTCTTGCATGTGCCAAGGAGGACTTGCTGGTGATGATCCTAGCTTGTTGAGGATCCTTGGCAGAGTGATTGCTAGCTAGGAGAAGTTGGTGGCTAGGGTTTTCATGGTTTCCGTAACTAGGGTTTGGAGAGCTTGACTTGTATCAACTTTGTGATAAATCTTTGGTACGCATTTCATTTTTTATAATATATATGAAGTTTCCAGCTGTCCAGATATTCTGTAGTTGTAGATTTGATTTTCAGCATTTGTTATTTTTTTGATTGGGTGGATTTTGGCACTTATTGTTCATGCTGATATGACATATTATATTGTTGAAATTGTTAAGTGATTTAATACACAAAGAAGATAAAAAAGCAGATTTTCTGCCATAAAATTCCGCTGTAATAAAGTTATTTCAGATCTGTTATATGCTTGGAAAAGTGTTGGCAGTGAAGTACATTGTATGGTATTTATTTTCTTTGTCTGCCCAGTGATTTGGGTTGAAGTAAATTGAAGTATTTGCTGCTGAAATTATATACTTCTTATCAGCTCTAAGGTTGAAAATTCACAGGGATTAGATCGGGGAAACCTGAAGTAAATGAGGTGGAATTTCAGATTTGCATTGATTGCCCTAGATTGGAAATTTCTACACCACATACCTCAAGCCACAATAAACTATGCACTACAAGTTTCGAAGCACATGCTTGGCAACTCTCCAATGAATCTCCCTGGGTTCAACCATGATCTGGCTCAATTTATTTAATGCAAAGATATATCAGTCACGATATTCACTAGATACATTATTGAACCAATCAACTGCCTGTACAATGACGGATCTACCAAATCTGAAACTAAATCTGCAGATAACTTCATATTTGGAATCACAGGAGTGGCCAAGGGTTTGGACTCCATCCTTTGAAATCTCTTCATAATCTCCATTGTATGCTCCCTTGTCCAAAGAAGACCTCATCTGTATCTTGCCAAACCTCTAGACCAAGAAAGTAATGCATAACGCTTAGGGTTTGATCAGTTGACCGTGCATGGCAGCCATAATCTGTCTAGGGTGTTATGTCAAAAAATGGATTAGATTTCAGCTGTAAGACGAGCTCCTGATTTGTACCAGAACTATGCATTAGTGTTGGAGAATCAGAGGATTAGGTAGATCAGAGAGCTAGTATTCCAAGAGAGAGGTGGTGTCTAAAGATCAACCTGTTACAACACTTAAGCACAACCAAGCACAGCTCAACATACATAGTAGTGTAAGAAACCAAAATATTTCCATACATAATACACTACACAACTTGTTCTTAGATCGACCCATAGGGCCATCTTATATAGCACATGTTATCCCCCACTTTTAGGGATAACTAGGAGATCATGTCTCGAGGCCCATAGGTCCTAGACATGGAGTACCGAGAGCCAGATCGACTTGAGCATGGCCCTGGAGGGCCATCTTTTCTCCCTTTCAGCACCTCCACTTTGTCAGCAACAACAACATCCATCACCTTCGGCTTGGTCCTGTATCAGAGATGTTTCTTTCTCCATGAGGTAATGAGTCCGGGTATCATGGTATGTGTCACTCTGATCCTCAAAACCTTTGAATATGTGCATTTAATTCCTTTTATTTCTAACAAATGCTTGGATCTTATACTTGTTCACTTGACCGTGTCTGGGGGGAATGACAGGATGCCCTAGTAAGCCTGTGCCCATAGGTTTTGAGTTGCCACTGGGGGGATTTTTGAAAAGTCATCGTCCGCTCCCGTCATATTACCACTTTTTCATCGTGCTTCCCGCTCATCCATCCCATTACATTTGTTCGGGCATTGGGTTGGCCAATCATTTATGGGTTGCACCTTGCCTTGTGGGAAGAAGGGGCTAAAGGCCCAGAAGGTAAAAGCAAGCTGGCAAAAGATAAAAGCCTAAAAATAAAACCTCGAGATGCTTCGCCCAGGGATCCCCGAGAAAGCAGTAAAAAACTTCTTAACAAGAAACAAGAGGGATCCATAAAAATAATAAAACAAGACCTAGTCAGAGGATAGGGGGTCTCATCACGAGCTGGCCTATTAGGTCCATGGGCACCTAGTGGTATGACACTACCAGCAGCTAGTAAGCAGTAAAAAGCTTCTCAACAAGAAACAAGAGGGATCCATAAAAATAATAAAACAAGACCTAGTCATAGGATAGGGGGTCTCATCACGAG
>SNQJ01S0005755.1:0-26655 GCA_010110895.2 Picea sitchensis
CTTTAACTTCCCCTCCACTAGGGGATTTAAATGAATGGTTATTTCCTATGAACATGAAGGAACATAACCCTCAACCATTTCTCCCTTATGTACCATAAAATATCTTCATAATCTTCAAGGTGTACTTCCCTTGTTCAAGGAAGGATCATGTATTAGGGACTAAATCCTTAGATCTTCATCGTCAATTCATGGCTTAGGCCCCAAGGATCATTCTTGTTGTTCTCAATAATTGAAGTTGGGCATATAATCATCCTTGTTAAGATTGTGTCAGTGATCATAATGGATACACAATTAGGGCGCATGAATCATGTATAAGGGACTAAATCCTTAGATCTTCATTGTCAATTCATGACTTATGCCCCAAGGATCATTCTTGTTGTGCTCAATATTTGAAGTTTAACCTATAATCATCCTTGTTAAGATTGTGTCAGTGATCATAATGGATACACAATTAGGGCCCATGAATCATGTATTAGGGAATAAATCCTTAGATCTTCATTGTCAATTCATGGTTTAGGCCCCAAGGATCATTCTTTTTGTGCTCAATATTTGAAGTTGGGCCTATAATCATCCTTGTAATTGCAATTGATGTGTCTCATCGTGACCAAATATCGTTAACAATGTTACATGTACCCAGGGAAAGCATGACAAAAATGACCTATTGATCAAAGCCTTTGGAATGACTGGCCAATGTTCTATGATGTAAGTGGCCTATTTCAAAATGGGAATTTAACTCATATATATGGCCATAAGATGCATGGGAAAGTTATTCATATTGTCAATATAGTTATTGATATCGTTAATGAGATCGTCGTCTCCTACATTTGGAGGATCAACTTCTTCAACTTATTCGTCTGACACATCGACTACATGCGCCACCTACTCCTGATCTACATAATCATGATCTTCTTCCTCGTTATTATCTTCATCATCGACTACATGATTGTACTTTACTGGTCTTCCTCTTGGATCACATCTAACAACATATGATGGACATAACTACATCGTTGGTATGATTAGGCACAGTCGTGCAGAGCTCCTCTTGGTTTCAAGAATAGTCATTCTCTACTAAACAGGGGCAACCACGTGAAGGTGGAATATCTAGTAATTATGCCACCCCCCCCTCACATCACTCTCAATTTCCCCATATTACCTAATTTGAAATTATAAAGAACATGTATCATATACAATATTATACAATATAAAAACATATAAAGATCATATAAAAGATATAAACACATACCTCTTCTTTTCAATATGAATTAAATATCAATCATCTTCTTCTTCATCCAGTTCAACATCTGTATTAGGATCTGGTTCAGAATCGATATTGGCGAAAGGCTCATTCCTATCAACATCATCATCAACGTCATTTTCGCTACTATAGTTATCGATATCGTCAATGAGATCATCGTCTCTTACATTTGGATGATCAACCTCTTCAAATTCTTCATCTGACACATCGACTACATGAGCCACCTTCTCCTGATATTCATAATCATGATCTTCTTCCTCATTATTATCTTCAGCCTCAACTACATGATTGTACTTTGCTGGTCTTCCTCTTGGATCATATCTAACAACGTATGACCAACCTGCTTTACCAGGTACCTCTGAGTAAAATACTTGCTCACATTGACTTGGAAGAACATAAGTCTCTGTACCCAGTTCAAATGCCCTTGTATTAACCATGGTAAATCCATTATCATGCTCAATAATAGTTCTTTCAGGTTCACGTTCATGAATCCATATCCTGTACCATTTAACCTCAAACAAAACAATTTTAAAGGAATTAAAATCACACTCAATTATATCCTCCAAAAGGCCATAGTACCTATTCTCAGTTTCTTCTAGATTTCTGTCACTTCTAGAAGAAATGTTGGTGAACTTAAACACTGCAGTTATCCCACAATCTGAGGTTTTCATCTTATCATCCAACATTTTGATACGAAATTTTCGACCATTTCACCACATAGCCTTGTGATGTTTCAACTACAACATGGAAAACAAGTGAAAAATAAATTGCGAATTAATAATCCTCATATAGGACTTACTATATATATATTTCAATAATTAAACAAACCAAATACATTGAAAAATTGGGAAGAAACTAGGAAAATGTGGGTAACAAATTTAACTTGCTTATTTATCTTTTAAACCAAAGGCTAAATCAACTTCCCTTGATGTAAGATCAGGAAATTGATCTGGATGATGATGCGTTGTTTTAATCATCTTACTCACCCCTTCCCAAGATAACCTACCGAATTATTCTTTAGTATATTCTATCCAATGCTCCATCCAATCAAGGTTGTTTGCAATGTATAAATGTAAAGCATCCCACTCTCAAGCAACTATATGATAGCATAAAAATTTAATATCATTAATTAGTTATTGTTAATAAATGAATAATTTAATAGATGTGTAATATATTAAGTCTACATCAACATGATCTAATAATTAACTTTCATAGTCCTCATTTTACCTTTCCCCAATAGGACATCCCCTTCAAATTTGTTGATGGAGTCAAGATGCCAAATGCGAGGCACATTCATATTTTTTGCTAATCCAGGTAGATGTTGACTAATATACACCATGCATTGATATACCATATATCCCTCAACCATAGAACCCTCAGGATGTGCTCTTTGTCTAACAAAATCCTTCAGTGACTTCAACTTCCTCTCCACCATCCACATCGACCTTGTGTGTACTGGTCCACATAATTCAATCTCCTCAACTTGGTGTATGAGTTAGTGTTCTTCTGCATTGAAAAATGCTATAGGTAGATACTGTTGCATTTGACACATTAGTCGGGGAATTTCTCTCTTCCAATACCTTAGATCTTCTTTATGGATTTCTTTTGATGATAGCCACCTACAAATGTCAATGCAATAAAACAATATCAAGGCATACATAAATTTGCATATAAAAGATAATATGTCAAATATAAGTTCCAATACAAATCACATAAGAAGTACATTTTCCTTATAAAACAATACTTACCTCGTGCATTTGCCAAGTACATAAATAATTTGTTTTATGTTGTTGTCAAAGTCGTCTCTTCAAGATATTCTATCCAATGCCCATCCAATCAAGGTTGTTTGCAATGTATACAAATGTAAGCATCCCACTCTCGAGCAACCATATGATAGCATAAAAATTTAATATCATTAATTAGTTATTGTTAATAAATGAATAATTTAATAGATGTGTAATATATTAAATCTACGTTCAACATCTAATAATTACCTTCACATTCCTCATTTTACATTTCCCACTGAATCTCCCTTCAAATTTGTTGATGGAGTCGAGATGCCAAAATGTGAGGCACATTCATATTTTCCGCTAATCTAGGTAGATATTGACTAATATACACCATGCATTGATATACCATATAATCCCCAACCATAGAACCCTCTAGACGGCTCTTTGTCTAACAAAAGCCTTCAAGGACTTCAACTTCCTCTCCACCAACCACATCAACCTTGTGTGTACCGTCCATGATAATTCAATCTCCTCAACTTGGTGTATGAGGTAGTGTTCGCATTGAAAAATGTTGAGGTAGATACTCATTGTGATGCCGTGATATCACATTACCTGCCGGAAGGTGGAGCCAGCGCATGTGTTTTTTAAGCACATGACATATTTCTTTGAAACCTTTTTGAAATGGAAGCGCCAAACCTTTAATGAATCCTTTATGAAGGAGCTCCCTTTGTATATTGTATCGCACTTCGCTCTTGTCTGAAGTATATATGAGGCATTTAATCTAGCTAATGCAGGTAGGTAGGATTTATTTCTAGATTAGACAGCTTTAGATGGAAGGAGGGAAATGGATATAGAAACCCTCACCATTGTATCATTGTACTACAAGCAATCAAGCATTCTGAGAAAAGAGCAAGCAGAGAATATTGTATGAAGAACACCCATGTACGTGCATTTGAATTAGAAGGAAGCTTTGATTCAAACCATGAGTTTGTATTGTTTTCTCCTCGATATTGTTGATGCCTGAATGTTTGTTTTCTCAAGTATGCATTTGCTTTTGCCATGTTGCATGTGGATTGCTTCGCTTTGAAGTCCATTAGGAGAAGGAATGGAGTTTCAATTGTTTCTATCCGAAAGCCAGAGATTCCGCAAAGAGGCAGCTGGACCATCTTCAAAGAGTGCATTGATGAAGGCTTAGTTGAACTTTGGTTTCATTCGCCTGCAGTTGATTTATTGTCGGGCTTAGCGCAAGGAAGGTCTAGTCTGAAGGAAGAAGTCTCATTTGTTAATATGAGCAGAAGGAGATAGAAGACTGATGCTACAGAAAGTGCATGAAATCGGAAGGACTCAACACTAGAGAAGTTGTTGAACATCGAGCACGAGGAGTGCGCACGAATCCCTCCGGCGAAGTCGAGTGGAAAGCTCAGTAGGCATAGCGTCTTTGTGATATCGTGGAAGAGAGAGTCCAAGAAATTTGATCGAAGAAGTGTGAAGCAGGATTTTGCAGGCCCAGGCTTGGGAAGCAGCCTTGAGAGGAAATACTTAGTCATCTCAAGAAATCCTCGAGAAGGAGAAACTGACGGTCAATATTCGCCAGGGAGAACAACGAAATCCCGTCCACCGACTGGAGAGCTGGGTAATACGTGTTAAGCCTCCATGCAAAGGAGGAGCCTAAGAGTCATCAGATTCACTTCATCTAGATATCGGAGTTTTTGTGATCATGAAACCCTTGAGGAACGAAATCGCTGATCGCGATTTCCGAGAGAATCGGAGTCGCTGATCACAACGAACACGTGGCGATCCCTGAAGTTGGGGTTCGCATTGGTTTCCGCATACGTGAACTGCTGGTAATAGAACGCGATCCCGGGCTGATACCCAATATGGAGGAGGAAGTGGTGACATAGCAAGGGGAAGTCACACGCATTTCGATTCAAGTATTTGGTAAGGATCAGAATTTGTGTGATCGTGAATCGCGACTCGATACGCATTTCCGATCACTACACGAGCCGGGTCTAGGAGTCGTGAACTGTGACAGTGTCAATAGATCGGAGTTCTGCATTTGTAAAGTCCCGCGGAACTGACCACGGAAATCGCCGATATTCCTCGGATATAAGCATTTCCCCGACAGGTTAAGGCCTCAGAGTGGAGGACATGTGGCGATGCCTAAGCCCACTGCGGAACGAGGGACAGTGGCATCGTCGCAGATCGGGTTTCGTGATTGCGATACCGGTGTCGTGAGTCCCGCATCGCCACCACGCCGACATCCGATTTCCGACAATACAGCGGAGGTTTATCGAGAAGCATCCCGTGGATGCAAGGTCTCGATAAGTGATTTGAGGAGCAATTTAGCCTTCGGGCCTAGGGAAAAGAAGGCTTCCAGTGGGAGCCGACGTGCTCCTAGGTGGTCGCTATGCCGTGAGTGGCATCGAGCGAAAATATTTGTTTTCTGTAGCATAGGAGAAGAGAAAATTTCACCATGCCGCCAAGAAGAGGTAGACAATCACCCAATCCGGAGGGGGAAAGGGAACCATCCGTGGAAAGAGAAATGTCCGCAGGAAAGAAGTAGCCGCGACGTAATGTAGATGGAGAGGAACACGAAATCTCCATGCCGAATGGAAGATATGGAGGCAAACCAGACGCATGTACCAATGTTGGATATCCGAGCGGACTCGAAGGCGGCCAAAGTCAACAACTGTGAGGAGTTGCTCAAAAGATGCGTTTTAAATGAGCCGCATTGATTAAATCTCTCTATTTTCCTGGATGAGTTCAAAGACAAAGATGGACATTCCAACTTATGAAGGAAGTCCGGATGCAGAAGAGTCAAGTAGATTGGATTAGAGCTCTGACACTTACTTCGATTATGAGGATATCGGTGTATGATAAAAAGGTTAGTATGTTGTCAAAAATCAAGGGACATGCTGCATTATGGTGGGACGAGCTTCTGGTAGATAGGCATTCCAAAGGCAAGCAAAAGATCAAAGTTGGGATCGAACGATTGCTAAGATGAAGGCAAATTCATCCCGAGGGATTACTAGATCACACCGTTCTCAGAGAATGCAAAACCCGAGACAAGTTGATGACAAAGTGAAAGAGTACACCGAAGAATTCTACAAGCTCAATATCGGAGTTGCGTCATCGAGAGCGATGATGAAAAGTTACCGTGTATATGAATGGCTTAAGATATGACATATAGGATGAGATGAGTATGACAGCCATCATAACGGTGGAGGATGCTTACCAAAAGGCTCTGAAGCTAAGGAGAAGCTGAGCCGCAAGCAGGGTCAAAGAGGTCGAGGCGGAATTCAAGCCAGAGGCAAATCAGTTGTCCATGATAAATTCCATAAGCCCAAGGAGGGATGGAAG
Organism: Picea sitchensis; assembly: GCA_010110895.2. Lineage (NCBI taxonomy): Eukaryota > Viridiplantae > Streptophyta > Pinopsida > Pinales > Pinaceae > Picea > Picea sitchensis. The sequence goes on from SNQJ01S0005755.1 coordinate 6,346, forward strand.
AAACCTCATGGTAGTTGAAAGGGGTGGAACCTCACAAAGGCAACAATATGCTGAGCAGAGGGGATAGCATAATGATAAACGAGGAGATTATGCTGACGCAAACAATTTTCCCTCGCACTGCAGGTAGAGGAAGAGGCCTTGGAGGAGTCATCACATGTTTCACGGGTGGAAAGGATGGACATAAAGCCGATCGTCTAGATAGGAAAAAAGACAGAGGAGAAGCTCACATCATTGAAGCGCAGAAGCATGATGATGAGAATGAAGATGGTAAGACTGAAGGTCACCGATGATGCATAAGGTTCTCTTAACACCCGAAGGAGGTGGAGAACACAGCTCAAAGCAGCCAGACTGCTTAGAACCACATGCAAGACCAAGGACAGAAATTGCAAGGTTATTGTGGACGCGGAAGAATGGATAATCTCATTTCAACCGATGGTGGAGAAACTAGAGCCGAGACAATCATCACCAGTCCATGGCAAAGTCTCATGGCTACGTATGATTATCAGTAAGGGTCACTAAACAAGGCTTAGTTGACATCAAGATAGGAGGATACAATGATAAAATTCGTGGAGGTTATTCCTTATGGATGGCGTCATTTATTGTTGTAGCGCATCTACGGCAATATGACGAACGAGTCTCATGATGGGAAAATGAACACGATAATTGAAAAGAATGGGAGGCCCATATGTTACTTCCAATTAAGGATAAAGAAGTAAAGCCAGAAAACTAGAAATAAGTATACTCGTTCTATGAGTGGGAAGGAACTTCCGGGCGAGGTAAAGAAGAAGGACGATCCACAATTCTTTTCAGGGTCGAACCAAGAGTTGTTTTGACTAGACAAGAGTGGATGATTTGCCGAAGAAATTCAGAACCGGCCGGAAGAGTTCACCGACATTGTGGTAGATCTAATTACCTCATTCGCTGCCACCGATGAGGAGTGTGAGTCATCACATAGACCTCATACCGGGAGCCAGTTTGTCGAATAAATCCGTGTATAGGTTGACGCCACAGAAAAATGAGGAGGTCAAGAAGCAATTCCAAGATTTGATGGACAAAAGATTAGTCAGAGAAAGCCCGAGTCCATGTGCTGTTCCAACAGCGTTTAGGCCGGGCGGTAGGATGGAGGTTGAGAATGTACTCTAATTCAAGAGCGAGCAAACAAAATTACCATCGTGCACAGTTTCCACCGCCAGAATGGATGACTTGATGGATTGCCGAGTGGGGCAAATTATTTTTCAAAGATTGATCCAAAGAGAGGATATCACCAGATTCGCATGGCGGGATAAGCGATGAGTTGAAGACAACATTCAAGACAAACTAAGGGTTGTACCTAATGGTTAGGTCATGTTGTTTGGCTTAACGACGCACCGAAGTAACGCTCATGAGGCCGATGAATGAACTAATCAAGGAATTCATTGGTAAGTTTGTCATTGTTTATTTAGATGACATATTAATCTTCAAAAAGTCAAAAGAAGAGCATCCAAGAATTGCCGGTAATGAAGAAGCTACAACATGAGATGTTGTTGATCAACATGAGGAAGTCTTCATTTATGAAGAGAGAACCTATTTACTTGGGTTTGTCATATCGGAAATGAATTGAAGATGATCCAAGCAAAGTGGAAGTAATTAAAAAATGGCCATCACCAAGAAATGCTTTCGAGGTGAGAAGCTTTCATGGATCGGGTTAGTTTCTACCGGAAATTCATCGGTAATTTCAGTGGAATTAGCGCGAAATATGATGGACACAATCAAGAAAAAAGACATAAATATTTTCATTGGACCTAAGAGGCCGAGAAGAGCTCAATCATGAAGCTAAGATCATGGAACCACCGTTGGTGCTTTTCGATCTCATGAGCACATTTCGTGAAATGTGTGACGCAAGCGATATGTCGTAGGTGGGTCTTGAGTCGTGAGGACGCCAGCCATATTTCAGCTGGAGAAGCCGATGAAGCAAAGATAAAATACTCCACGATGATAAGGAATTTTACGCGATCATACAAGCATTGAAGAAGTGGAGGCATTACTTGATCCCAAAGAATTTGTTTTGTATAGTGATAATCATGCATTATAGTTTGTGAGTCAACATGAGAAGTTGAAGCAGAAACATGCCAAATGGGTAGAGAATATGCAGCATCGAAGTTTGTAATTAAACACATTTCGTGCACGCTAACAAAGTGCCTATGCTTTGAGCAGAAATGTTTGTTGTTGCAGAGTTCCGAGTCAAAAACAAGGCTTTGAGAATCTTAAGGACATGTATGCAAGTGATGCGCACTTTGCAGAAGCATATGAGGCAACTAAGAATCTAGTCATCTGAGATAGAAGCCCATGGATGGATTACATGATCCAAGATGGATTGTTGTTCGTAGGCAACAAATTATTTATTCCAAATTGCTCCATGAGGAGAATCACTAAAGAAAAGCACATAGTGGAGGATTGGTGTGACATTTTGGCCATGATAAAACGCTTGCAAGTTGCCGGGCCATACTCTTGGCCAGTGATGCGTCAAAAGTCAAAAGGTTTGGTTGATAGACAGACCTGCCAAGATTCAAAGGGCTCCAAGGCACGCGGATTCTATCAACCCCCTACCCATACCAGAGTAAGGCGGGATGAAATCGATGGATTTCAGACCGGTTTGCCTAGGATGCAGAGAGGACATGATTCGATCTTTGTGGTGGTCGGCAGGTTTTCAAAGATGGGTACATTTTATTCCATGCCATAAGAATAGCGATGCGACCCACATCTAAAATTTGTTTTTCAAAGAGATCAATAGACTTCATGGATTTACCCGTACATAGTATCTAATGTGACAATGCAAATTCATTAGACATTTCCTCGAGGACACTCGAAGAAGATGGGACCAACTTAATGTTTGTTTTCAGTCACCATCCCCGTAAGGATGGGAAACAGAGGTGGTGAATAGAAGTCTTGTAGACTTTACTCGTGGGTCGGTGACAGAGCACCATGAAGCAGCTTGGGACAATGCTCTGCGCCGAAGCCTGCGCGACAATGACTCAAAGAGGAGTACTAGAAAAAGTCCATTTGAGATTGTATATGGCGTGCGCAACTAAGAGGAGTATCTGAACTGAGATTCGGTGAGCAGACACGACTAAGAGCGCAAGGGCTGAAGAATTCTCAGAGGCGATGGAAGAACTTCACGCCAGGTGAAGGAGCGATTGTCGAGTCAAACCAGAATATAAGCTGCCAGTATAAATAAGATCGGAGACGAATTCAACTTGAAGTTGGTGATCTAGTTCGCACACTTGAGAAAGGAAAGGTTTCATGTGGAACATACAACAAGTTGAAAATGAAGAAAATTGGGCCAAGGCAGAGTCCTAAAGAAGTTGGGAGAAACGCTTATGAGATTGAATTGCCCGATGACATTGGAATATATCCCACATTCAATGTCTCAGACTTGTATCCATATAAGGCTAAGGAAGCAGGAGTTGGAAGTGATGAACAGCCAAAAATCCACTACATAAGCAGATACGACTACGTATAGCCACTTGACGAATATATACTCTTGACAAGAGAGTGGGCAAAAGACTGCACAAGCAATACTTCGAGTATCCGTCAAATGGAAGAACCATCCAATGGAAGATGCCTAGGAGACTTCACAGATTCAAAAAAGCATGGAAAGACCGCGGCAGGAGCCTCATGGATAGAGCCCATGAAATTGCCGAGGAGTATGATGAGCATCGTCAACACAACAAGCGTGGAGCCAGCGTAAGTGTTTTTAAACACATGACATATTTCTTTGAAACCTTTTTGAAATTGAAGCGCCAAACATTTAATGAATCCTTTATGAAGGAGCACCTTTTGTATTGTATTAGAACTCGAGCCATGTGCTCTTGTCTGAAGTAGATAGGGGGCATTCAATTTAGTTAATGTAGGTAGGTAGGATTTATTTCTAGATTAGATAGCTTTAGATGGAAGGAGGGAAAACGGATATAGACACCCCTCATTGTGAATATTAAAACATTAGAAAATCAAGCATTCGAGAAAACATCGGCGTAGAATATTGTATGAAGAACACCCATGTACATGCATTTGAATTAATATAAGGAAGCTTTAATCCAATTTCATGGTTTGTGTTGGTTTTCTCTCAGATATTGTTGATGTGCTCCTGAATGTTTGTTTTCTATTATGCATTTGCTTTGTATATGTTGTGCATGTGATTTCCTATTTCAGTTGAAGTCCGAATAGAGAAGGAATCATTTCCAATTGTTTCATCTAAGCCAGAGATTCCTCGCGAAAGAGTGCGCTGAATTCATCCACAAAGAGTGCTGATGAAGGCTCGAGTTGAACTTCTAGTTTCTCATTCCGTGGGTTGATTTTGGTTGTTGAAGTCGTGCAAGGAAGGTGCAGGCTGAAAAAGAAGTCTCAGCTTGTTAATCAAGGGTATTGTTGAAAGACTGTTGTCGCAGAAAGTGCGCAGAGTCAAGGACTCAACACTAGAGAAGTTGTTGAACGCCGAGCACAAGGAGAGCGCAGACATTCCTCTGAAGGAATCAGAGTGGAAAAGCCTGTGAGGCATAGCGCCTTTTGTGATATCGTGTGGAAGCAGAGAGTCCACAGTGATCGGCGAAGGGCTGCTGTGATTTGCGTGCACAGTTTGGGAAGCAACCCTTGAGAGGAAATACTTAGTCCAAGAAATCCTCGGAAGGAGAAATATCACAAGATTCGCCAGGAGAACAAATAAATCCTCGCCCTCAGTCGTTAGATCCGAGAGTTGCCATCGTTAAGCCTTAGCGTACAGAGAGGAGCCCAAGAGTCATCGGAAATTCAGCCATCAGGAAATCGGAGTTTTTGTGGATCGCGGAAACCCTTGAGGAACGAACAAGGACAATTCCTCGCCGAGAGAATCGGAGCTGTTGATCACAGCAGAACACGTGGCGCAAGATCCTGTGAAGCCTGGTTCGGCATTTCGGGGTTTCCGCAAACACAAGAATTGTTGCAATAGAAATCGCGATCCCGCTGACACCCGATAGAGTGAGGAGGAAGTGGTGACGAGCAAGGGAAATCACACATGAATTTCGGGATTCGACATTTGGTAAGGATTGTGAATTTGTGCATCAGGAATCACGACTCCGGATACGATTGATCACTGAAGAGCGTAGTCCAGGAGTCAACCGAGGACAGGTGTTAATAGATCGAAGTTCGGGTATTTGTAAGTCCCATGAACTTCAACCACGAAAATCGCAATATTCGGATAGCGCGATTTCCCGATAGGGTTAAGGCTTGTAGTGGAGGACAAAAAGGCGTGACGGATGTTTCCTTGCCGCGGAACGAGGATGTGGCATCGCAGATCGGTTTCGAGGATTGGTGTGATACCGTGCCGGTGAGTCCCGACCAACACCACGCGATATCTGATTTCTTGATAATACAAGGGAGGTCATCAGAGAAGCATCGCGGGTGCGGAAAGGTCTCGATAAGGGATTTGAGGAGAAATTTAGCTCTTTCGGCCGTAGGGAAAGAAGGTCCTGTGGGAGAGGATGTGCCCTAGGTGGCTTCATGCCATATTGCATTTGACACATTAGTCAACTTCTCTCTCTTTCCAATACCTTATATCTTCTTTATGTATTTCTTTTGATGATAGCCACCTACAAATGTCAATGCAATAAAAATTTATCAAGGCATACATAAATTTGTATATAAAAGATAATATGTCAATATAAGTTCCAATACAAATCATAAGAAGTACATTTTTCCTATAAAACAATATTTACCTCATGTATTTTCCAAGTACATAAATAATTTGTTTTATGTTGTTGTCAAAGTCGCCTGGGAGAGATAAAGGTAGAACATACTGTAACAAAAAACAAATAATTATTATTTGTTTCCAAAAAATGCGTACCAATAAGAAAATATATTATAACATACTAATTATCTTAATGAATGTATGGCATTCATGTGTTTTAACCTCACCAAAATCAGCTTTTTTAGTTAAGATAGTTTGTATGTTCGACGAAAACCTCGTCGGAAACCTAATTTTTCGAATGACCTCTTTTACAATATTGCTCTGTTGCTTCGTCAATAACCAAGGAATACTAGTATTTTGTTCATGACCATCGCCATTAGAATTAATAATAACACTTTTCAAGGTGTGATTAGCTTCTCGGATGTCACAACAAATCTTTCAAATTCTCTCTTTGTCAGTTCTTCCATCTAATATTCACCATAACAATTTTTTCATGTTCTTCCCGATGTGCATTGTATCAAACAAATGAACTATTTGTAGGTACTCGTAGTATGTAAATATATTGAATTGCATCAGGTAACCTTTCATTCCTCGTGGAAGCCCATTCGTGCCTTAACGACATTCATGAAACATCAACAAATTGAAATTAACACTAATTAATAGGACAAAATGAAATTAATACTAATGAAATTAACCAAAGATTTATATAATAGGTCATACATAAATAATTTGCATACCTTGACGATTTCTAATATATTCCAACTTCCATAGGTGAGGTGTCATTATTCATGGTTTTTTTTCATTTTCTTCTTTACCATTGAACTTTTCTTTGTCTGTAGTTCGATAACTATGGTTCTTAGGCAAAAAGTGCCTATACTCATCAAACACTTCCTTTTCTAAACTCCTTGAACGATGAGATTTTATCCTAGGACCATAAACTGGGCATGCAATTTTACCCTTTTTTTGAATACCTACAAGATATATGAATAAATGTAGCGTCAAATTAGAGTTACAATTAAAAATAATGCATGATTTTTTCAATATATATATATAATATTAAATCACAATAATAAAGTAACATTAATATATCGCAAAAATGTGTTAAGCCAAGAGCATCATGAATTCTCCATGATAGTATTCCATGGAATTTAAATTGTCTTTTCCCTATTGGTCTAGAGATGTCATACATAGTGATGCCAACCCATAACTTCAACAACTCATCGATGAGAGGCTCAATATATACAGTCATATCTTTAACCTGGTACCTACCTGATTGGTTCAACCTAATGCATGAATAATTATACTTATCTAGATGTCATGATATATAAAAGAAATAGTTACCATGCACGAAACAAAGAAATGAAATATTTTTTCATGCTTTAAAGCAAATAAAAGATAATTAAATACCTGGAACAATCATTGCCAACATTGTGTGCTCTCTCTTGATCGACATCCAAGGTGGAAGGTTATTGTTTATAACAAAAATAGGCCACACTGAGTACGTAGAACGAAGCTCTCCAAATGGATTGACACCATCAGCTGCCAATGAAAGTCTAACATTATGAGGTTCTTCTTTAAAAATTGACCACTTTTCTTCGATGTAGTTCAATGCAGAACCATCTATAGGCATTCGAAGAACATCGTCTCGACTTCTATTCTTTGAATGGAAATCCATAAAATGTGCTATACTTTTGCACCTGAACAACCGCTGAAAATGTGGAATTATCAGAATATAACGAAGATCTTTGTGAGACACCTTCTTTGACACTTTATCGGTTCGATATCTACTTATTTGACATTATGGGAATTCATTTTCTAATGAATATTGTCCATAATATATGATATGATCATTAGGACATGCATCAATAGCCTGATAGTCCATTCCAATTTCTTTCATAATCACAGATATTTCTCGATATGTGCATGGAAAAATATTTGACGTCGGTAATAGAACATCACTTAACAATCTACACAATTCTAAACAATAAGTCAATGTAAACAATATTGATTATCAATATATCATCCAATATACTAATTTACAAATTAGAAAACAATAGCAATATAGGAATAAATTGAACCTTTTAAGTATTTGTGAACATGCAAGCATAAATAATTAACAAATTAAATACCTTAGTATTTGTGTGAGACATGTGTTTGATAAACCATTCAAAACCTTCAGGTTCACCAACAACAATATAACAGATAAAAGATTTATTTTTGAACCTTCATAAATTGGTTGACGTAACTTCTCGAGTAGAGGATCAACATCATCATGACTATCATCCTGGTTGTCCTCATCCATTGGAGAAAACATGTCTTGGATCAATCTATGTATCTCATCTTCCTGATTTGAATCACTAATGTTATCTCCATCCATATCATCATTAGTAACTTGATCAACAACTTCAATATTCTGATCTTGAAGTTCATCTCCATGTAAAGTAGTATTTATGCTAGTACTTGACAAATAACTCTCTGGAGGTCGACACTTTGGGGGAATTGTCTATATATTTAAAAAACAACATAGAAAAGTTAGTGTGTATAGAAAATATAAAAATCCCGATAAGAAATATTACTAAAATTCATGAGATACTGATTATTATAGAGAATACATTAAATATTGAATCCTCTTACCAAGGGACGATAGTCATAACCCCCTTTGGCGTGACCCTTCTCCCTACAATGTTTTTGGGCAGTTGTTATTAAAATTATTCTATTTTGCAAGCCTCTGCAATCATAGTAAGGAAAATAAAATTTTCCATCGCCCCTTGCCTCTAATGCTGCTCTTAACCGAGCAAGATTCCTGTCATTTTCGTTCATTGTGACAAATCCTTGTCCTAACAAGTAATTGTCTTACCTACACTATACCAAAAATTAAGTTGTCATTTTTTTATATTTTGGCTACTCCTTTCGATTATGATATGTTTATTTACAGTGACCTACATCTTTATAATAAGGTGATCATATGTGTAGAGGATCAACATCATGACGAGATGGATAGCATCCTTATAATAAGGTCATATGTGTACACATGTTTTCTTTATATAATAATGGCATATACACCTAACATAAGTTTAGGGTTAGTGTTTATGTATCTTATTAGTCCTCGCTAAAGAAGGGAATATAGCAATCAATTACTATCATTTCACCGATTAGGGTTGAGTTTCAAGAGCAATTCAATATCTTTATCAATGAAAAGAGAGAGAGATTATCACTACAATTGAAGGGAAAAGGGTATGTGGATTCCATAAACTTAGAATATTATGGAATCCACATACCCTTTTCCATAGAATATACTAACTATATCCAAAAACCAAAGACATGAAATATGGTATAACTACACATATTATATAAATATATTATCAAGGAAAAAATAAGCTAAATGCAATTTGGACATTTCAAAAAAAAATTACAAGTTAAATGAGTACATCAATAAAAAATAACATACTAACCTTGCAAGTTCAAAATCCGAGCTATGTAGATCAAGAATTGGATTTGCTCAACCGGTGGGTGACGGAAAAAATAAACAATTCAAACAAAATCCAAGAACAGGGTCAAAACTATAGCAATTGTGTCGCAATGTCTCTTAAAGTCACGTATATATAGATAAAATAGTCAACTAGCTGTTAACACCGACCAATGAGATAGACAAAATTTTCATCACTATTGCCATGAAAGTTTGTCGCTATAGAGACGTAAATCCCGACTAGGTTAAATTAAGATTTTCATTGAAATTGCGACGAACGTTCATGGAAATAGCGACAAAAATCCTGCCCTATTTAAAAAAAATATGAAACTAATGGAAGCATGGAAAATTTTCATGGAATAATCCACCCATATGTAGTAGTGAAAGAAAAGGCATGTTAGAGAAAGGATATTTCGCACAACCCAAGCAACATTTGTAGCAGTGTTGTGAGAAGACATAGAACAAGATCTAAAGAAACTAACTAGCTCTACAACTGTTGTGCATATAAATCTATAGAATCATCCTCACTTTTCTCATACAAATAGCCTTCACCAAATTTCTGTGGTTTGTTTAACTTTTTTTTTTTTTTTTGGGAGTGCAGTTATGTATTATATTTTTTCGATGTATTGTAATTCCTATGCTTGCATTTCCAAGTTGAAGGTGTTTTTGTTGCAACAAATGAGGGGTGCAGTTGTGTATTATATTTTTCAGTGTATTAATTCCTATGCTCGCATTTCCAAGTTGAAGGTGTTTTTGTTGCAACGAATGCATACTTGATCCCCTTTGTGATTGTATGTACGAAATGCAACTCTCATGCTTCTTCTTCCACTTTGATAAGTGATGTTACGATTGATTGTCTGTGATGCAGTGAAAAATTTCCATATATATATGGGCATTTCCTCAATGCTGCCATCCGAACTGTAGGGAACACAACTGTGCATTATACAACTAGGAAGCCTCTATTACAACATGTGCTTCTTGAGTTAACCAAATTGTCGTATGAAGCATACCTACAGAAAAAGGCAAGCAATGTCTACATGTTGCACGGCTTTCGGATACACAAAAAAATTACCTTAAATGAGGACAATGACATATTTCATATCGGCTGAAGAAAAAAAAAATAAAAAAAAATAACATATCAAGCTTTGGCAGGAAACAAAAATATCTCATGTGTCTCTGTAATATTTCTTCAACACTGAGATGAATTTTCGGCGGCCTTTATTACTTGAGAATCTAATTACAAGTTCAATCGATGTTGTTATTTTGATGTTTTCTTGTATCTCCCAGTAATAATTTTGTAGTGTGTCTTTGCAATATTTCTTCAACACTCATATGAATGTTCATCAGACTCGTGTACTTGAGAATCTAATTACAAACGAAAGTGATTTTGTTATTTTGATGTTTTCTTGCATCTCCAAGTGAAGAATTTTTATATTTGTTTCGGTGTGCAAATAAAAGAAAAAAAACATGGTGGGTGGTTGTTGCTTTGAAGGACGACCCTGCACGTTTTTTGGGTGCCCAAGTTCAACAATTGTTTTTCAACTATTTATCCATGACAAGATTTTTGAAATTTTCTTTCGGGTGCCCTAATAAAATAAAATTTTGTCTGCAACTATGCATTTATGGTATGGTATCTGCATTTTCTCGATGCCCTAATTGAAAGAAGAAAGGAACTCGCCATGGATTGAAACATCAACTTGAGATAGTCATATCTTGCTATAGAGATTTCACCTACATAAGATTGTTAGATCCAAAAATGGGAAGCATCACGACAAACCCCATATATCCCATGGCCTCGGTTATTTTCTCGTGGGAACATATACTACATGTAAGATTAAACCAATGTCCTGACGTGTTTTCTTTATATATCAAATTGTTTGATGCAAATGTCGATTTGTGTTGCTCTATGGAACCTTATGGGATCTTGCGTGCGATCTGTTTGGAGTTTACTTGGTTCCTGGTTGTATATTTGTCTGTCAATTTCTATATCATGAAAATCCTACTGTTGTTTGGAGGACATAAAACAATAGAATTACAATTTTTTAGCCAGCTAGCCCACAAGTTCGCCTGTCAATTTCTACAGTGCGGAACTCTAGGTGTTGTTTGTAGGACACGAAACTATAGAGGGCATGCTTTTCCCTTTAATATAACCTCTGTGATGCAAATGTAGTATTTGAATTGTTTTATCACTTATCCTTGATCGATGAACTTGGTAAATTTAATCTCCTCGAATAATTTGAAATAAATGAATATATACTGTGGAAAGTCCAATGGTGCTATCATATCAACAAGAGGCCCTTAAAATTCAAATTGGTCATTTTTATACTTGTGATGATATTATTTAAAAAAGCTTTGTTTTGTTTACTTCATTTTTTTTTAAATAAGAGATTTAACACCCTTTAATAGTTTTATGTAATTAAATTGTAAAATATCAATATTTAATATTAATAATTTAGTATTTGAAAATAATGTTTTTGGATAATGTTATATAGTTTATAAGGATCACCATTCATAAAGAATCAAAATATTGAGCCCGCCAGCCCTGAAGTCCATCTGTCAATTTGTATATCGCAGAACTCCGAGTGCTATTTGGAGGACATGAAACAATAGAAGTGCAATGTTGAGCCAGCTAGACTGCAAGTCCGCCTACCAATTTGTATATCACATAACTCTGGTTGCTATTTGTAGGACACATAACAATAGAGGCCCAATTTTGAGCCCGCCAAACCGAGAACCTGCGATCCAAAAAGTGGCTAATAATGGAATGAGGGCTCCTTGCATGCTCTATAAAATCTCATGTCCATACATTATAAAAGTACATATTTAGTATGTATTACTCATTTTCCGGAACATTTCTAGGTGAAAAAGTTGGCGGATTCATGTCTTCAGATTTCCAATTACTTTTATATCACCATCCTGATCGACAACTTCCCTGTTTCATATTGTACAAACTTTTTGGATCGCAGGTTACCGGATAAACGATTTTTTTTTTTTTTAAATAAGAGATTTAACATCCTTTAATAATTTTATGAAATTAAATTGTACAATATTACTATTTAATATTAATAATTTATTATTTGAAAACAATGTTTTTAGATAATGTTAGATAGTTGATGGGGATCACCATCCATAAAAAATCACAATCTTGGGCCTGCCAGCCCTAGTGTCCGTCTGTCAATTTGTATATCACAGAACTCTAAGTGCTATTTGGAGGACACAAAACATTAGAAGTGCAATGTTGAGCTAGCCATCCTGCAAGTCCTTCTATCAATTTGTATATTACAGAACTCTGGGTGCTATTTGTAGGAGACAGAACAATCGAGGCCCAATTTTGAGCCCGCCAACCCAAGAACCCGTGATCCAAAAAATGGCTAAGTATGGAACGAGGGATTCATACATGCTCTATAAAATCTCATGTCCATACTTTGTAAAAGAACATATTTAGTATGTATTACTCATTTTTTGGAAAATTTCTAAGTGTGGAAGTTGACGGCTTCACGTCTTCAGATTTCCACTTACTTTTGTATCACCAGCCTGACTGATCGCTTCCCCGTTTCATATTGTACAAACGTTTTGGATCGCGGGTTACCAGATAGGCTGGTTTTTTTTTTTAAATAAGAGATTTAACATCCTTTAATAATTTTATGTAATTAAATTGTACAATATCAATATTAAATATTAATAATTTAGTATTTGAAAATAATGTTTTTAGATAATGTTAGATAGTTGATAGGGATCACCATCCATAAAAAATTGCAATAGTGAGCCTGCCAGCCCTAGAGTCCATTTGTCAATTTGTATATCGCAGAACTCTAAGAGTTGTTTGGAGGACATAGAACAATAGAAGTGCAATGTTGAGCCAGCTAGCCCGCAAGTCCGCCTATTAATTTTTATATCGTGGAACTCTGGGTGCTATTTGTAGTACATGAAACAATAGAGGTCCAATTTTGAGCCCGCTAGTCCAAGAACCCACGATAAAAAAAGTGGCTAAGTATGGAATGAGGGATCCTTAAATGCTCTATAAAATTGCATGTCCATACTTTATAAAAGTACATATTTAGTATGTATTACTCGTTTTTCGGAAAATTTCTAGGTGTGAAAGTTGTGGATTCACATCTTCAGATTTCCACTTACTTTTAGATCACCAAAACAAATTATTTCTTCCCTGTTTCATATTGTACAATTTTTTTGGATCGCAGGTTTTCGAATAGGCAGGTTACTAGATAGGCAGGTTCAACATCGTGTTTTCATTTTTCTCTTGCCTGCAAACAACACCCAAACTTCCACAATCTATAAATTAGAAAACAAATTGAAACAAAATAATATATAATATGCGAAGTCTAATGGAACAATCATATGAATGAGAGGACATTAAAATTCAAATTCATCGTTGTTATACTTGCGATGAAGCTAACAGTACAAAAACTTTACTTAAACATCCAAAAATTGATTTTGTTGTAACTTTTCGACGCTTCTCTTATACAAACAGATCCTAGAAACTATAATCACCGCTCGCTGTATCTTTTATTTGATTGAAGAACATGTTAACATGTTTAATACACTTCATAGTTACTGTTAAGACCATAAATGGGGCTTTCTTACATAAATTTATTCTTCCGGAAATTTCCATCCGCTTTCTTTTTTTCTCTCTTCTTTCCCTTTCTGGTTACTTACTCATTATTCAGAAAATGTCTAGGTGCAGGATTTGGTGGATTCACGTCTTCAGATTTCCATTTTTATTTTTATATCACCAGCCCGACCGAACGCTTCCCTGTTTCATATTGAACAAACTTTTTGAATCCCACATAGGTGGGTTCAACATTATGTTTCCATTGTTCCACCGCCTGCAAATAGCACCCTGACTTCCGTGATTTACAAATTAGCAAACAAATTCCCCTTCAACTCGTTTGGTTTCTCTTTATGTTTACTTGGTCCTTTTATTAATATCTCATGCTCTTATATACCACACTCGAAGTTCCACAATATACAAATTGCCTCTCAACATTGCGCTTCCACTATTCACCTATGTACAAACAACACCTGAAATTCCATGATATACAAATGGACGGCCAAAATATGCCACTGAGACACAATTTTATCATCGTCCCCTCACGTCTCCTGGGTATATTTTGTGACCCTTTTTTTTGTAACCCGCCTGATCGCTTTCCATGCTTGGGCATTTCTTGGGATCTGTTTCATGGGTTGGTGGGTGGACAAAATGTACAATGCTTGGTCACTCTTTGCCATTATTACTACCTTTGTACTTATTTCTAGATATGAAATTATTAAGCTTTAATGATAGTAGTTCATCGTGTAGGAACTGTTAATATTGTCATTAATGTTCAGAAGGTCGGAGAAGATTTGTCATTACTACAAATTAAACCAATATTTTCACCACCACCTTCATACTTTTCTCTAAATATGCAATTAGTGAGATTTAATGGTAACAAATCATTACGCACGAACTCTGGAGATTGTCATTGATCAACGAAGGATCGAGGAGATTTTCCATTGATACACATTAAACTAGGATTTGTAGAGGGTTATATTATCCCTCCCCAATTTTCATTTCAAACATCATCTGGAGAAAACAAAAATTCTCATTAACTTGTGGCAACAGTTCTGTCTAGATACAGTAAACACCTTCGGGCATGATGGCCATAGGTTCCAGTATTCCAGGGCATATTCTTACTACTCATCTCCCTCCACCCATGAGCAAAAAAGGAGATGGTCCCTTGGTACACCGAGAGATATAATTCAAGCCAAAGAATCCTAAGGAAACCCTGCCTGCTCAGAGAACCTGCCCAATTGCATTGATGGCTAGCACAGAGGTTGATTCCATGGATTTTGAGCTGAAAGACGATGATTTGATGGACGATGATACGACAATGGATGATGGAAATGAAGAGACTCTTCCCACTTCTGTGCCCAAATTGAAATCAACCATAATGGGCGGAACTTCCCAGCTCAGTGATGGCGGTCCCGAAAACAACAAAAGAAGGATTTTCAGAAAAGAAACCAATGTTGAACGCAATAGCCTCTTTGCAACTCGAAAGTAGGAATTGCAGAGGTCCAAATCAATCTGTTCTAGGCGAAAGAATTTTTACTATAAGGAAATGATATGTTGATTCTCCCAGAGATATATTTCAAGACAAAAAACTATTCAATTATGGGAGTATTGTCCTGTTATTTGGATATACAATTAACATCTTAAGGAATGAGGATCAGAAATCCCACTAGTGCAAGGCATATTCCTACTTGTCATCTCCTTCCACCCATAATGGACTAATTTGGGCCTCTGGAATTGCAAGCGCAACCTGTGTCCTTGAAGTTTTTGATTGTGGAGAGGTGGTTTATTGGTGTGTCCTAACTTTCAGTTAAGTTCTATTCCATTTTTCCTGCAATTTGTTTCATCTTCTTCCTCACGAGAAGCTTCTGAGGACTATAAATTTTACCACAGGATGATCCATCGAGGAGAAAAATACAAGGATCTCCTAAAACAAAAAAGCATGGTAATCGGTTTTGTATTCATGTTGAAGGGAATCTTGATGGATCCTAAATGTTGTGGATCCCGTGCCTGTTTTTGTGGCAGATATGCTCAATGTTTTGGCCAAAAGAACTGGGTCCAATTTCTAAGTATATATATATAGTGCTTAATGTTTTTTTTTTTTTCTTAATGGATTTGATGTTAATTTTTTTTTCCTTGGAGTCTTGGTTGCTGCTTCTTTTATGGATTTAACACCTCTTCTCATTAGCATGGTTCGATAGTCTCGTAATTCTTCGATATTGTATTTACTTAGGTTATTTTTTCTAAAATGGAGCATCTAACAATTATATGACAATGTACTGTGTCGATCCATCAGGATTTTATGAAAAATAAAAATAAATTACATAGAGTTTCAAACCAATGTTCAATTCTATTTGTAATGTAGATAGAACATAGAAATACCAAATCACAATGTTGTAGCAAGATCATCATTCTTGTTTCTATACATGCAATTATTAATCTTTAATGCTAACAACCCATAATTAAAGAAGTTTAATACTTAAGTTAATATGTTATAGTCATGGAAGAATGTATCAAGAACAAACTTACACCCACAAGTTGCAATAAAATATAATCTTTAACAAAGCATTTGCTGACAATTACTAGAAAATGATGGTTTTGCAACAATGGGGCTTGTTTGAAACCAATTTGCGCTTACGAAAATTTCCCTCCGCCTTTCTATTTTCCCACTCTTTTATCCCCTATAGTTTCTCTTTCTCGTTACTTAATCATTTTTTTCAAAAACTCCTTGTTGCACGGGTTGGTGGATTCATGCATTTCGACCGAGTGCTTCCCCTTTGTCTAAATTGCACTTTCCATTATTCTATGACCTACAAATAACACTCTAGCTTTTGCGATATGCAGATTTACTTCTGGACCCCCATATCATCCCCTCTTATGTGTTACACATTTTTCACCAAAATGTTCCGATATATACAATTTGGAACTCGGGGCCTTACGAATCCTCGAGAACCCATCACCCTATTTTGAAGCTCGTCCGACTACTTTCCACACTTGACAATTTCTTGACATCCCTTTTGCGGATCGTCGAGTTTGCAGGTTCAAGAAATTTCAAATTTCTAGATGTTGTTTTCTGTGCCTACTACCTTCAGATTTATTTCCAAGTATATGCAATATGTATACAACTTATCCAACAACATACATAAAACATCTTTCCAGGAAATGGAATATCTATTGCAAATTTGAATATATTGGACCTTATTTTCCCTCTTCTATACTTGACCAAATTGTTGTTTCTTTTTCCCCTCTACTCTCTCTTTCTCTTTAATTAGTCATTTTTCCAAAAATGCGACTCCAAACAACCAGTAGCCATTTGATTCCTAGGCACTTTTTAGATCACAAATTCTCGAACAATCGGGCTCTATATTGAAATTCCATTGTTACGTCGCCTACAAATAGCACCCAAACCTCTGCCATATGCAAATTTGTTGTTGCACTCACACATCATACCCTCTTCCGTGATACACAATTTTCACACGAAATTTCTAAGACCTTCAATTTGACCTTCGGGTCCTCACGTCCCCTAGGGACCTATTTTCACTCCAGTTTGAAGCCCTTGCGTCCGCTTTCCATATTTATCCATTTCTTGGAATCTCTTTCATGCCTCCAATTCCATACTTACTTGACATTTTTCGCTTGTATATTCCCAGACATACGGGCTGCGCTTCCAGTGTTCCTTGACCTACAAAAATCCCCCCCCCGTCGCCCCGCTTCCAAGATATAGAAATTGACTTCTAGACTCTTGCATCAACCCTCTTCTGTTTTACACAGTATGCACTAAAATTTCTGATCAATACAATTTGACCATCGGGCCCTCATGTCTCCTCCAGTACCCTTTTCAACCTATTTTGATGCCCGTCTTCCCACTTTCCACGATAATTTCTTGCTATCTCTTTTGTGGATCATCGGGTTGGCAGTTTCAAACAATTTCCAATTCCTAGTCGTTGTTTTTTGTGCCTTCCACCTCCACACTTCTTTCCAAGTATATACAATAAGTATATAGCTTCTCCAGAAACATGCACAAAAGATCTTTCCAAGAAATGGAATATCTATTACAGATGTGAACATATTATCCCTTCTTTTTCGTCTTCTATAATTAACCAAATTCTTGTTTCTCCTTTCCCTGTACTTTATCTTTCTCGTCACTTAGTCATTTTTACGAAAATATCTAGCTGCGCGGGTTGGAGGACTTGCAAGTTCATCATGTTTCCTCGGGAACCCTTTCCATCCTATCTTGGATCCCATCTTCTGGATTCCTACATCAGCCCCTCTTTTGTGTTACACAGTATGCACTCAAAATTTCTGATCAATACAATTTGACCGTCGGGTTGTCATGTCTCCTCAGGAACCCTTGCCAGCCTATCTTGGAGCCTGTCTTTCCAATTCCTACATCAACCCCTCTTCCTTGTTACACAGTATGCACTCAAAAGTTTCGATCAATACAATTGGACCTTCGGGGCCTCATGTTTCCTTAGGAAACCTTGTCAGCCTATTTTGAAACCCGTCCGACCTCTTTCCACGACCATTTCTTGCAATTTATTTCATGGATCGTAGACAATTTTGTATTCCTAGTCGTTATTTTTTGTGCCTGCTACCTTCACACTTCTTTCCAATTATATGAAATAAGTATATAACTTCTCTAAAAGCATGCAAAAAAGATCTTTCCAGGAAATGGGATATCTATTAGAGATGTGAATATATTATCCCTTCTTTTCCATCTTCTATACTTAGCCAAATATTCGTTTCTCTTTTCCCTAAAATTTATCTTTCTCGTCACTTATTCTCTTTTTTGAAATTTTTTAGCTATGCAGGTAGGTGGAATTGTGGGTTAACGTTTTTACTCATGCTCTTATATCGCGACATCGATCGACTGCTTCCCCATTCCATACCCAACCACTTCTCCAACTACAGATTCCTGGTAGGTGGGCTCTAGATTGGACTTCAATTTTTCCATGACCTGTGAACAATACCATGACTTCCACAATATACAAATTTACAACCGGAATCAGATCATACCATCTTCCATATTACAGTCTACCTATCATGGCCTCTTCTGTGGTAGACATTTTTTACTGAAAACTTCCGAGACATACAATTTTACCGTCGGGTCCTCACGTCTCCTCTGGAACTATTGTCACCCAATTTTGAAGCTTGTTCACCCACTTTCCATACTTCACCATTTCTTCAAATTTCTTTTGTGGATCATCGGGTTGGCGGGTTCAAGAAATATCCAGTTCCTAATCGTTGTTTCCTGTGCCCACACCCTTTTGCAATTAGAAATTACCAATTATATATAAGATCTTATTTCTAAGTATGCAATTAGCAAGCGTTAATGCTAAACCAGGATTTGAGGAAATATCCCATTAATACACATAAAACAAAAAACTCTGAATGGTTATATTATCCCTTCCGAGTGTTAATTTCAAACATCATGGAATGTCATTTGTGCGTTGTCGGGTTGGTTTGTTCATGAAATATTCAATACTCTATTCTGAAAATGAGTTTGACTGACCATTTCCTTATTCCATACTAAGCTACTTTCTCATAATTCCACAAATATACAAACTAGCTGTTGAACTGCCCCATCATGCTCTCTTCCGTTTTGCACACTTTGCAGTAAAAAATTACGATACATAAAATTTGATCGTGGGACACTCGCCTCTCCTGAATATCCCCCAAAACCCTATTTTGAATCCTACCTAACCGCTTTTCAGACCTTGCCATTCATTCCTTACTCTCCCTCGTCTTTGTGACCTTCACACTTGCCTATAATAAAAAAATGTCTATATATATAGTACATTTTGCACTGAAAACTTCTGAGACATACAATTTGACCGCCGGGTCCTCATGTCTCCTGTTGAACTATTGTCACCCCATTTTGAAGCCCATCCATCCACTTTCCATACTTCACCATTTCTTGGAATTTCTTCCGTAGATCATCCAGTTGGCGGGCTCAAGAAATATCCAATTCCTAATCGTTGTTTCCTAAGACCGCACCCTTTTTCAATTAGCAATTATCAATTATATATAAGATCTTATTTCTAAGTATGCAATTAGCACGCATTAATACTATACCAGGATTTGAGCAAATCTCCCACTAATATGCATAAAACCAATTTTTTTGGATGGTTATATTATCGCTTCCGAGTGTTAATTTCAAACATCATGGAATGTCCTTTGCGTGCCATCTGGTTGGTTCGTTCAAAAAATATCAATCCTCGATTCCAAAAATGAGTCCGACTGACATTTTCCCTATTCCATACTTAGCCACTTTCTCAGATTTTCGCAAATATACAAACCGACCGTTTAATTGCCCCATCATGCTCTCTTTTGTTTTACACATTTTGCAGTCAAAATTTCCGAAACATAAAATTTGGCCATGGGAAACTCACCTGTCCTGAGTATCCCCTGTAACCCTATTTTGAATCTTGTCCGACTGCTTTTCAGACCTTTCCATTTGTTCCTTTCTCTCCCCCATCTTTGTGACCTTCGCACTTGTTTATACTTAAAAAATGTTTACATACATACATACATACATACATACATACATACATACATACATACATACATACACACATA
>SNQJ01S0005755.1:37944-48336 GCA_010110895.2 Picea sitchensis
GGGACATTACCTTTATTGTAACTCACTCCTTCTCTTACTATATAAAATGGAGGCACACATTGCTTCAATATTATTAACATGAATATAGAGGAGAAACTATAGAGAGAATGTAACCACTTGTTTTCTTATTCTTCATTTGGGTTTATGTAGATTTTGGAGAATGAAGAGAAGCTAGGGTTCAATAGCATGGGGTTCCCTAGTTGGTGTTCATTATGCTTATGAGAAGCTTCAGTTGCGAAATGATTTTCATTATTTTGGTTTAATATATATTATATATTATATATATAATATATAATATATATTATATATTAAATATATAATATATATTATATATTATATATAATATATATTATATATTATATATAATACATATTGTGTATTATATATATAACACATATTATATATTATATATATTAAAAATGAAATTTTGAAACCAAAAATGAAATTTAAATTCAGTTCAAAATCGTGCGGCCTGCTGCAAAGGGAACAATACAAATAGTCCACAACCATTATCACTCCACAGTCCATGCATGAACACCATATTCCACGCCACCACAGTCCACATGTGCACACCACAGTCCAACCACCACAGTCCGGTCATTATCACTCACGCGTAGGAGGATTTGGAACATGCGGGTTACGATTTGGAGTATGAGAGAAGAAGTAGGGCACACGATTTGCAGAGGAGAAGGGCACACTATTTGCAGAGGTTAGGGACAATTATTTGCATAGGAGGAGGGAACACGATTTGCAGAGGCTAGGGAACACGATTTTCAGAGGAGGAGGGAACACGTTTTTGCATTGGAGGAGGGCACACGGCCGGTGGAAATGGTATGACCTCTTTCTCCTATCTCTTCACTTCCTGACCTCTTTCCCTTAATTTCAATGTCATATAAACACAACATTTCTCGTATCCCTCGGGAATTTTAAAAATATTTGGAAGAGAATAGAAGTGAAATAAAGGGAAAAAGGCTCTTTTTTCCAAACAAAAATGCAAGCCAAAATGTCAAAACAATCCTGCCACCCATTTTCATTGAGACGTTGTAGGAATGTGACCAGGATAATTATGCAATTGACTAAATACCCATGTGAGATGTGATAGAATAGATATTATTGATGGATTTCATCATGACCAAGGCCTCCACTCTATTAAATTGAAAATATTAACTAAATTAGAGGGCGTGGGTTCAGCTCTAAGACTTAACTAAACTTGAAGCCTCAATTGGGTGCATGTTTATCTCTATGTATAGTAAAAATCAAACTTCATTGTGGAAAACCCAAATTGCAAAACAATATAAGGTATTATTCACATGACACCAGTTCTTGGCTTCAAGACTTATGCTATTGATGTAGTTCTGACTGCCAAATTCTTCTTCACTATTATTTAGTGAACATGATAGGATGATTATGTTTACAATGCTTTATTTCTAGATCAATTACCTCACATATACATGTATTGTGAAAGGAAACCACAAAAAATCGACTGGAGGTCAAGCTAGGCTTTAAATCAGAGTTCCAATTCAAGGCATTTCTCATCTATACATATAATGTCCTTGTATAACTTTCTCTCAAAATGTGTAGAACTCAACCCAATGCATTTGCAATTGGTAAGGATTCTCCAACAACCAACTAAATTTTTAGTTTGGTCTATGTAGTGGTATTCCATGGACTCTTATCTCAACCAAAAGGTAACGAGAATGTAAATATGTGTTTGCAACTAAGTTTTATTGGCCAATCACTAAATATGCTCATAAAAATAGTTTTATACAACCCTCTAATTCTCATAAGATTTCTCAAGACCAAAATGCCAATGAGAATATTAACTTCCAATGATAGCTTATCCTTTGATAGGTATTCTATGCAAGTTTTGATGCAAATTGAACTCAACTCAATGGCCATTCAATTTCCTTGATATAATCCCACCTCATCTCCTCTCATTACTGTGCATACAAATTGTACGTTCAATGTGTGTCAAGCTATGGAATAATAGAGCACATGAATTGATCTCCCATGTAATTCAACTCTAGTGATAATTTTATAATTAAACCTCACATTAGCCCAAGGTTTTAAACAATACCTATGTCCACAATACTACTATTTACTATAGGAATTAAAAACATATGAGGTTTTAATTTACTACTGAGAATTTTGAGTAAGATAAAAAAATGATCAACAAAATGGTTGAGGGAGTGAATTAATGTTTCATAGGATTGATTTAGCAAATTAAATTGTTGGTTGTAGGTTTATTTAATAAAACAAAATATGTCTATAGGAAATCGCTCAATGTAGAGTCAAGGGTAATAGTGAAATGACCCACCAAAGTAGAGTCAAGGGTAGTAGTGAAATGACACATTTTCTACCTCTGAGGTCATTGAACTCTATGCATTAGTCTTCGATACATATCCAAGAAGGGGTTATTTTGAAATATTACAGGTAGCAAATGGGATGGGGTCACCTTGGTGGTTTCCATTATCCTGCTATAGGAATATCCAGTGGGAGAGATACCTCCGAAATTTCTTCCACTCTTTTGACAAATTTCGAGCATTTTGCCTTCTTCTTCTTGGGCAGAGATTTAATCAACAAACTGAAAGCGGCATCGTTTGGGAGTGGTGGAGGAGAATGGGGAGGAGAGGAAGCCCTAGGTGAGCCCTACTCCTCCATGGCTGCGACAACCCTAGCAACAGAGTTGCAGAGCTATTCGATCAGAATATTGCTTCATGATAACTCAGTACGTACCAGTACTTGTTGTACTTTCTCCTTCGAATTTTGTGTTGTTACTCCACTTGTTGTTACTCACTATTACTCTACTGAAACTCACTATAACTCTGTTGAAACACTTTCTATAACTCTGCTACAACTCACTATAAATATGGTGTAACTCTGCTGCAACAATATGTTGTAACTGTACTTTCTCCTTCGAATTTTGTGTTGTTACTCCACTTGTTGTTACTCACTATTACTCTATTGCAACTCGCTATAACTCTACTACAACACTTTCTGTAACTCTGTTGCAACTCACTATAACTATGTTGTAACTATGTTGCAACTATGTTGCAACACTATGCTGTAATTGTACTTTGTCCTTCAAATTTTGTGTTGTTACTCCACTTGTTGTTACTCACTATTACTCTGTTGCAACTCACTATAACTTTGCTGCAACACTTTCTGTAACTCTGCTGCAACTCACTATAACTATGTTGTAACTCTGCTGCAACACTATGTTCTAGCTATACTTTCTCCTTCGAATTTTGTGTTCTTACTCCACTTGTTGTTACTCACTATTACTCTGTTGCAACTCGCTATAACTCTGTTGCAACACTTTCTGTAACTCTGTTGCAACTCACTATAACTATGCTATAACTCTGCTGCAACACTATGTTGTAACTGTACTTTCTCCTTTGAATTTTGTGTTGTTACTCCACTTGTTGTTACTCACTATTACTCTGCTACAACTCGCTATAACTCTGATATCCCTCATACTCTACATCAATGTTTGGGTCAGGGTTGAATGTTATGTCTCTCTAAATTTGTCATTTTTACTGAATTTGTGCACTTTTGTGACTGGTACAATCAACCATGGAGACCAAATTTTGTCATATTTAGTAGAAAATATATCAATAACTAAGAAAAAATTTGTTGCAGGTGTAGATAATAATCATGCTTATGACTACATAGAAACTTTCATATTGGTAAATTGATGTTCTTGTCAATTTCTACATCAATCGATAATTTTCAACATTGCCCTTTTTTGCACTTTCTTAAGACTTGGAATTTTTTTATCTGAAATTTCTCTCTGAATTTTTTTATTTGAATTTTTTGTAGTGTTCAAATTGATAGTTTAAGAAGAGAGTTTGAGGGAATACCTTCAAATGAGGAAATCTTGGCCATTGCCATTGATTCAGTTTTTCAATAAACTGTGGTCTCAAAAGAAAAGATAAAATCCTTGATGTTTCTAAAGAAGCACAACCAGGATAGTAAATGGAAGTGGTGAAATGTCAACTCATCCACCTATGGGCATCTTAGATCTAACATAACAATAGTCCCAATCCATGTTGAGCTTTAGCACAGATTCATAATGGTCAATGAAATAATTGGGAATTATGATTGTGTCTCAAGTGGCCACCACCATACTATTGTGCCATGTTTGGAAATGTCTTTCATTTAGGTTGATTTTATCCTCAAACATTTCTACCTTCCAAGATGAAAACACTATGGACACTAAATCCCCATTCACAAGAGAGGTGATGTTTTATACCACTAGGGGATTCCAATGTGGCATAGAAAAGGATACTAAAACATAACCATATCATAGAGGTTAGCCCACACCCAGGTTTTCTACATTGCATCCACAAAATCATTCATAACATACTTGCACTAGTTGAGTGCAGTGCTGTACATGCATCTGGTATATCAGAAGCTCCCTAGGTGCACCTGAAATTAGCCTTACATAATCCTTTTGGTTTTCTTGTTGCTATAGTACACCAAGGGTATGGCCTATCCTCCTTAGTTGGTGCCATTAAATATTTTACAAAGTATTATTGTTTTAAAAAGTCATGTATATCAAATATCTATAGTGCTTAACACTCCCTTGTTTGGGCCCTACAAACCCTAACATATACAAAGTAGGAAACTCATTGGCCACTTTTTAAAATTTTCCCAACATCCATACTTCGAACTTAACTCCATTGGAAACTCTAAAACATCACCCATCATGCAAATTCAAACTTTGTGCCATTCACCCTCTTATAGTTTCTCGAGACATTACTAGGTCATTAGGCCTCTTCCAATATTTGGACCATGTTTGAATGTCGCAGACCCCCAAACCCTCAGGTCGAGGTCCATGCAGGATCATTCGAAAACCTCCTTGATATGAAGCGGATCCTTTGATTCCCTACTGGAACCTCAAATCTTTGATCCACAGGTCCTTCACCTCCACACAGCCTTCAAACATGACCGCGATCTTTTCTCGCAAAGTAAAATTTGGGTTTCGCGACTTCCTGAGTCCTGATGTCAAGAACCTATGCCTTCTCAGTCCTGCGATCCCCAAAATGCTGAAATGTCGAAATAACACTCAATGCCATTTATCCCCCTGGGCCATATCTTTGGTACATGTGACCACTTTTCATATGACCGCAGTCTTCTTCGAAACTTTTGAATCCGTGAGCCTCGACTCTTAGTATTCGGGATTCCTAAAATGTTGAATCTCGGTATTCCGAAATGATGATCCATGGCTTTCTCCTCCAAGGATTACTTTTCCCTAGCTCTTCATGTTTCATGATTTCGGGACCTCCGATGTTAAGTATCCCACTTCCTGGCTATAGGATCCCCGACATGCTGATTTTCGAAATCGCAATACCTAGCGCGACCACAGCCTCACTCTCCTTTATGTCATATTTTGTGACTTTGGAGTTTTCATTCCCAAAATCCTGGATTCGTTGTCCTCGGGATTTCCAAAATCTCGATACCCGGTATGCTGAAAAACCCATAACTCTGTTTCGTGGCCTGGCACTATTCTTCCGCAGCTTTTGGGTTTTTGCATTTTGGGATTTCGCGACCCCTGTTACAAGACCTCTGCTCCTTCAAGTTCCCAATATCTGAAATACCTATGTGCCAAAATGGTTGGTCTACAACTATTCCTCTGAACGCTTTTTGGATTTTCGCATTTGGGAACTTCACAATTCTCGCTAGATGAATTCCTTGACCCTTTGACCTCCCGGTATCTAAAATGCCTAAATACCGAATCCTGAAATGCCTAAACTCCACTCCTGCGGGAGATCAACGGCTTTTATCCCTTCCCTAATCTGACGGCTCTGATCCTTTTGGGATTCTGTGGGTCAAGAGTCCCTAACTCTTGCCCTTTGCATGCCCGGTACCCGGAGTGTCAAAATGCCAAAATTTCGGTCTATGTCCCTCTTGAACCAACAACTATGATCCAACTAGATCGATGGCTTGCATCCTTTCTAGAATTCTCCTGAAACCTTGACCACTCGCCACATGTCCTTCTGTTTGATGGTCACGATGCTTTTGTTGTTTCGGGACTTTCATTGTGAAGGGCCCCAATCTCTTGTCATCGAAATTCCCGAAATGTCGAATCATGAATCTCTGAAATCCTGAATGCCTCTGTCGTTTTGGGAATTTGACGAGCCTATGCTCAACTCATGTTTGAACTTAACTCACACACACCTTCTCCTAGATCTGACAATGGTCGGTGATCGGTGCAAGATCTGACGACCCAGATCTACTCTTTTCCACTATGCTCTCCTGCTACTTCCTAGACGTGAAACTTCATTGGTCCAGATCTTATCTTCGTCTTCTCCGATGACAGTTGTGCTTCCCTCCTTGTTAGCATTCTATTTCTTCTTGAACCTTGGAAGAATTCAGCTTATCAAAGACCTCGGCCTTTGCTCATGTTGCTACAAAGCCTGTGACTTCGCTTCTATCAGTGTTCTTTGAAAACACTTTCCTTCCTGAGCTTCCTCAAACTCGGACCTTACAAAGGTTCTTCTCGATCTATTGCTCCTATCAACTATGGCTATGTGCACAAAGGCACTATCTCTTCTAATCTTTGTCTACTTCTCAGACCTCTAAGTCTCTATTCCTTTCTCTCCTTGAAAGGATGGAAATTCCCTCTAGAAACTTCCTGCTCAAGCACTCTTTGTTGAGCCTGCAGGGTATTCAACAACCCTGTGAAGGTCTTGTTCCTTGGACACTTCTTCTATTCCAGAACATAAAAGAGTTCTTTCCTTCTGTGCTCTATCTGTACACTGACTCAATGCCCTCCTGGGAGAGTTCTTCCAGAATCCCGTAGTGAATTTGTTTTCCACTGTGTCTTCCTCTACATAGTCTTGCCCCCAAGGGGTTCAACAACCTTGAGGTCTTCCTCTGAGTCAATGATTTCAGTTGGTGTACCCTCCTAGCACGTCCTTGTCCAAATTCCACAGAATTGGAAGTTCTCCCTAAGCATTGACTATCAGAACTCGCAGTGTTCCATCACGCCCTCTTGGCATGAAGCCTCAAAGAACTCCAACCTGAAATCAAAGAACTCTACAGATAGCAGAACCTATCTTTCCCTGTAAATACACATATACAGTATACATTCAGAGCATAAATAGAACACACATAGACATTCACAGAACACAGACAATATGTAGGAAAAAATTCTCTCGTTTGTATTAATATCAAATACCTCCTTTACAAGGTGTTTCTGAGCTTGGACTTTGACAGAGTCTCGTCTCCTTCTCTCTTCTCTCTTCTCTAACTCTTGGTACATCCCCAAAATAAGATCAAATATCTTTTACATGAGGGGGATCTTTGAGCTCTTCCCTCCATCCTCACCAGCTCTTATTTAGTTACATTGAATTACCAATAAATGGTTGTCTAGTCCGAATCAGAGCTAGATTGCAGCCTTACAGCCATTAAAGATCCTCTATTAACTACATCCTATGTATAGGCATGGCTCTATGGCTCTAACAACCTTACAATATTAAATTCCTTCACATTCAAATTCAAAACATGAAAGGGCTACGCCTTTCCTCATTGAATGTGTGTGCTGAGTTGGCTAGTTGGTTGGCACATGGCTGGCTTGGAGAGATGCTCCTACATCATACTCCTCTACTACAAAATTCATGAGCTCCTGCTCATGATCTCTCCACCCTGGTTATTGAAATCCTTTTGGATCCCAAACAACTCTTCAAAGTTGTTTCTTTGCTCCATCTCTTTGCTATTGTTTTTGTTCTTGCTTTGTTGTTGCTCTGGTAGTCTCCCTTCTGCTCAGCTTCTCCTTGATGGTAGTCTCTTTTGATCTGATCGTCATCCCCCTGATCTCATCGATCACCTCATCCAGCTGCTGGAATGGATGGATTTGTTCATGTAGTCTCCTCTACTGCAAATTCTTTCTGCAAATGGGAAAATCACCATGATCTCCCATGCCATCTCTTGTGGCCTTAACTTGCCACCCTATTGCAGATTTCTCTTCTGCAATCTCATTACTAAGTTGTTTCTCAACCTCTTCATCTAACTATTTGACTTTCATCTCTCCCTGCATGGCACTAAGTGTCCACTCTGCTACAGTCTCCTCTGCAGTCCCCTCTTGACAAATATGTTGTTCAACCATCATCTCTGACAGTGTTGTTGTTGCCATTCCTCTTGCCGGTATGTCTCCATATCCTTCCAACTTC
Source organism: Picea sitchensis (assembly GCA_010110895.2). Taxonomy (NCBI): domain Eukaryota; kingdom Viridiplantae; phylum Streptophyta; class Pinopsida; order Pinales; family Pinaceae; genus Picea; species Picea sitchensis. The sequence continues at coordinate 46,122 of SNQJ01S0005755.1, forward strand.
TCCTCAACCTTGAAATCTCTTCCATCAGTTTCCAACCTCATCTGTTGGATGTGCATGCTCTGCACCATCACCCTTCTCTCCAGGGATTTTAACTGTTCACACAGATCAGCAAAATCTATGTTGTCTGCCTCCTCTTCCACTGTCAGCTTCAGTGTTGTAGTCTTCTCATTTTCCTGGCTGAAAATGTTGAGCCATTCCTTGGAATTCTCATATTCCTCTACTTCTTGGGAAAACACCTATGTCTTCTCCAATTCTCCGACAGTCACATCTGGCTATTTTTCTCTTGTTGTTGCTGCATCTACAATAAAGACTTTGAAGTCCCCTAGGTTACTTGGTAGGAATATTCCAATTCCCCCAATCATTAGAAGATCCCTCTAATCCTCCCTCTCTATCAGTTGCATCTGCTGATACGAACTCAACTCTGAGTTCATATGCTCTCCTTTCCCCTCCTGGCAATATGGGATTTCCCTGTTGTCCTCTTGACAGTTTGTGAGATCTCTGATCCCGTCTTATTGCTCATCTGGAAATCGTTGAGATCTTCTACTGATCTCTTTCCATTTCCCTCCTGGAAATATAAATTCCCCTCGTTGTCCTTCTAATAGTCTACGATATCCCACAATGATCTCATTTCATTGCCCTCTTGGCAATGTGAAATTCCTCGGTTGTCCTCTTGACAGTCTATGAGATCCCACAATGATCTAATCTCATTTCCCTCCTGGCAATTGGGAATTCATGTTCTTCCCTCTTGGCGGTATTTGAGATCTTTAGTTGATCCCATGTGATCCTCACTATTGAGGTTTCTCCCATCCTCTGGTTCACACACCTGAGCCATTTTCTCCTCTGGTCTATTGAGGTTTTCAGCATGCCTCAACCATATTTTCAACAGCCTTTGCTGTATTTTGGCCATCAATGCCCCAACTGGCCATTTTTCTTTCATCCTCATGGGCCATTAATATACCCATCTCGACTTTGTATCATGTTGCACCCGTAGTGCAAGTTCATCCATCCTTGCCCTGATCTCAACAACTTCTCTATCCATCTCAACCTTTCTCAGCTGCTGCTGATGGTTCTTCTTTCCACTACGTCCATGGCCTTCCATAGCCATATTTTTCTTCCCATATTCCCTCCTCGCAAACTTGTTGCTGTCACTGTGCAACTGAGAGTGCTTCCAGTCTCTCCTTACAGTCCACCTGACTGTCTATTGACTGTTGTGCACCTACAACAATCACCACAGAGCTTCCATCACTCTGTCTTCCTTCTTCCTGTCTCTGCAAGATGCCTCTGATACCACTTTGTTGCATATCAGAGTATTTTCCTTCCTACTCCCTCTGCCTAAAATATACAAACATAGTCAAGCTTTGATACCATAATTGGTGCAAACCCCCAAACCCTCGATTCGAGGTCCACGCAGGATCGTTCAAAAACCTCCTCAAGACAAAGAAGCTATTTTGAATCCCTACTGGAACCTCAAATCTTTGATCCATAGGCCCTTCACCTCCACAAGGCCTTCAAACATGACTGTGATCTTTTCCCGCAAAGTAAAATTCAGGTTTCGGGACTTCTTGAGTCCTGATATTGAGAACCTCTACCTTCTCGATCCCCTGATCCTCAAAATGTCAAAATGTCGAAATAGCACTCAACAACGATTAGCCCCCTGGGCCATATCTTTGGTCCATGTGACCACTCTTCATATGACCGTAGTCTTCTTCGGAACTTTTGACTCCGTGAGCCCGGACTCTTAGTCTTCAGGATTCTTGAAATGCCGAATCCCGGTATTCTGAAATGTCAATCCCTGAATTTCTCCTCCAAGGATTACTTTTCCTTTTCTCTTCGCGTTTCACGATTTTGGGACCTCCAATGTCAAGTATCCCACTTCCTGGCTATAGGATCCCCGAAATGCCGATTTCCGAAATCCTGATACCTGGTGCGACCACAGCTATTATTGGATAAATCCGTAAGTGCGGACACAAACCAATCTCCCTAGATCCACCTGGATGTAGAACAAAACAGGACAGAATATACCGCTTTCCCTAGATCTAACTATTGAATTAAATTGGAAGTGAGAAGAAGATATATACCTTGTAATCGCTTCCTTGGTCTCTGTTGTTCCTTGCTTCACTCCAGCACTCTTGTGCGGTCAAGATCAAAACAGCACAAACCAACCAAAGTGAAAGCAAATAATATATCCAATAGCTAATCTATACATATGATCAAG
>SNQJ01S0005755.1:70279-82422 GCA_010110895.2 Picea sitchensis
GGTTCACCCAATGTGGGCTACGTCCACCAGAGAAATTGTCAGGTCCTTCCTTTATTATTATCCAGCAAATGAAGGGATACAACCTACAGCAAAACCCGTTGTAACTTCCTCTTCTTTCTCTCATAGTATCCTCTCTCAGAATACAATATTCACCATCAACCATAGCCGTGATACATTTCCCTCATAAAAGAGGGTTTCCTTCTAGGGAAAAAAAAACTAACATAATATCTACCGTTAGATCTGCGACCTTATAATGAACAGTCTAGATTTACAATGAAATTACAATATACTTTTACAAGGCAATTTTTGCTTCAGGGGCCCACTTTCCCCCAGGCCCCCTAGACAAGGGGATATTCCCCTCGGACCCCACAAAGGGGGTACCGCCCCTCTGCACTCCCCCGCATAGAAGAGTGTACATACTTCTGGGGTGTAAATACTTCATGGGGTATAAACACGGCTGAAATCAAGGACCTCTGAATCAGGAAGATAATCAGGATCCACAACCAACAAAACGTTCCAACTCGTCCCTTCAGTTCGGTTTTGAAGGCTACAAATGAGCCAATTATGAGCTATGGAAAAGGGGAGAGAATTCAACCTTGAGAGCAAAGTTACTCTGGAGAAATTATTTACTTCATGTTGAGTCTGCAACCCTTTGTTCTTTAATTCTGAACACAGTGTTCAACCCCCAATATCTTCCCTTATTCATGGATAACCTCATTGTATCCCTTCTATGAGATTGCCTTTGGTGGAGGATTGAAGTGGTGGAGGCCCAGCTGTAAAGAACTTGGTTTCTTTGTTCCGAACCGTGCCGACACAAAAGTATGTAATATTTTCTCTTTTGATGATCATTTATTAATAGAAATACTCCTTTCCCATCCAATTGATATCTTGCAAATATATGAGTTATTATCCATGGGCATATTTGTTATGTATATTGATTGATTTTTCTATCTAATGTGATAACCTTTTATATTGCCACCATATGCTTGTTTTTGCTAGTTTGTTGAGAACTTGTTGCAAGTATATAATTTTGGGTGAAAGTTCTCAACGATGGACATCATCGAACATCTGGATGAGGTAGACCCCTTTTCTTATCTACCTTTCATATTGGTTTATATAGCATGTTGTTTGGATAGAGTGGATTTATGCAGTCATTTCCATCTGTTGTGGTTCACCCTAGCTATAGAGAGATTTTCCTCGTAACATGTATAATATAAATAAGAAAAATAGGGCACTATCTAAGGGAGATGGATTGGACAGTGATGAGGAAGAGGTTGAGTATCCTTGTGTGATAGGGAATATTGAGGACATATTGTGCGCCGCATATGAGAGGAAAACCATAGGTCAGGAGTCTGGTGCAGAGGAAGGCTCTACATTCCATATATGACTTAGTGTGTAACCCACAACCCCATGTGTGACTAAGACATTTGAAGAAGAAAAATTGGTTAACCAATAAGTGATTGGTGGTAGAAGGATTTGTACAGGACGTGGGTCTAGTGGAAACTAAAGCAAAGGTGTAATTTTATCAAGTAACATTCAAGTATCTACATCATGGATATGTGGTAGTACAACAAAATTCACAATGAAAGGACATGATCCAACTATTAGGTTACCAGAGTTCCGAGGAGACGGGTCATATGACCCAGAGAAGCATTTGCTTATCTCTGAGAAGATATGAGAAGCTAAGAATATTATAGATGAAGATACAAAGTTTGTGTACCTGGAAATCACATTCAGATACCACTCATTAGACTGGTACATGGGTATCATAGAAAATAGTCCAACGGGAGCACCTACAACTGTAGTAGAGGTGAAGAGGAAATTAATCAATAAATTTAAGAAACCAAGTTCAGAGGATCAATTCATGAATGAAATGATAGAGATTAAGCAAATCTAGGAGAATCAATATGGGAGGTGAACCAAAAGTTTAAGAGGATAAAATTTAAGTTGAAGTACCCTATCACTGATATTCATCATAGATGTTTATTTGTTAACTCTTTATTGGCACATTTGAAGTATCCTTTGAGACATCAAAAGTTCCAAACCTAGGCTAAGGCCTTGAAAGAAGCATTGCAGTTAGAGGAAAATTAATATAATCATGTAGATCCATTTGTGAATGAGTTGAGAGCATACCTGAAGAACTTAATATTTCAGTTAAATACGAATAAGGGAAAGGAAAAGAGGGAATATGTCTTGTGCACAATTTGAAGAACAGAAAGTCATCATAAGAACGAGTGTCCAACCTTTGCATAGTATATCAAAATAGGGATGTCAAATTTGTTATCGTCAGGAGGACCATGGTGTGAAATATTCAAAACACATGTGCATGATCCCTATCATTTTCCCGTGATGTAAAAGTATCAAACAAGAACAAAGAGTACATTTTGTAATTTTTGCAAGTTAGTTGGACATGAAGACAAGGACTGCAGAACCTTGGAGATAATAAAGGAGAGGAAATAAAATTCATATAGGGTGTAGGATAATTTAATTACAAGACAACCTTCACAACAACCACAATATACTAATGCACATCAACCACAATATAATACCATGCAATAGCTTCAAGCACAACCACAATAAAACAATGTGCAACAATTTGGAGCACCATTGTAGTATAACAACATGCAACAATGTGTAGCGCCACCATAGTACAATAATACGCAGCCATAGTACAATCAGGGACCCCAACATAATACACCACACTGAGATAATCAGGGTAACAAAGTAGGCTTCAGAGAAGTAGGCTGAGGAGGAAGAGGCTTTGGAGGAGGTAGAGGACATGTAGTTTGTCATGACTATTATAAAACACGACACTATGCAAGAGACTATATAGAACCACCTATGACATGTATGTATTGTCGCATAGTAGACCATGAGACAAAACATTTTCCAACACTTCTGGTAAAGATACGTGACAAAAGGAACCATAACAATCAAAATGTACAATGGATTGTTGTAGAAAACATAGAAGATGACGGGAAAAATATCAACATAATTACTAGAGGTGGAGCCAAGATAGGAGAAGATGATTCAAAGAAGGATTAGGATCAATACTAGTGGTTTAGGAAGAAAACATTGCCTGAGAAGAAGTTTGATGCGCGCAAAGAGAAAGGGATATTCAAAGAGGCTAGACAAGAGATTCTGAAAGAAAATATTGTGTCTACTTTAGGAACAAAACTAGTAGATGAGGTACTAGTGTATGAGATACCCCCATTATTTGATCAAACCAACAAATATCATCCTTCAGAGAAAATAAGTAATGTAATAAAAAATTTCGAGTCATGTGTAAAATTATTGAATGATAAAAATTATTTACAAGTACTGCAGAGTCTGTTAGAAAAGTGTAATTATGGGGAATAAGGGGTAAAGATAGTGAAACGGGTCCATAATAAGAGAAGAAAAAGTACGGAAATCAGGTTGAATGCAAACATTGGAAACTTCAATATGGGGGATATTATACTAGACCTAGGGTTTGAAGTTAATAATATGCCAAAGAAGACATGGGAAGTTATGGGAGAACCAACATTGGGGTATTCACCAATCTAGTTGAACTTAGAAAATCAAGATAAATTGGTACCAATTGCAATATTTAAAGGGATTCCAGTAGATCTAGATGGACTATGCACCATGACATACTTTGAGGTCATTGACATAGTAGATAATACTTCGCCATATACAACATTGTTGGGTCTGGATTGGGATTTTTATAACTAGAATATTATTAACTTGAATACTATGAATATGATCTTTGAATTAGGGGAGTATAGAGTTATTGCTCCATTGGATCCCTCAGAAGGAGGAATGTATGTGGAACCTACGATTTTTTTTTTTATTATAGAGGATGTAAATTATCTATATAGAACTACCACGAGTAAAGAGGATTATGTCAACCCAACTACAAATGGAATGTTGATATGGAGGAGTATTAGTTATTGTTCTTCATACACTGACACAAGACTAGAAAACTGTCAGCAATGACTACATGAATTATTCACCATAAAATGTTCCATAATGATGGACATGCTAAGATGGATTGATTTAGAGGTAAGAGAGCCTCCTAGTTTTTATGGTCTGAATAACTTGGAATAATTTTTAATGAAGTTTGAAGTAGAGTAGTAGAAAATCAAATATTACCAGTATTAGATATTACTTTGAAAGATACACCTTCCCATTGGTGGGGTACACATAAAGATAACATATTCATACGCATTAGATTTGGTGCAGAGCAAGAGAATAGATTTTTGGAGAAATATCATGGATTTGGAAAACCCAGAGAACATGTAGATAGATGCATGGTTAAATGGACATTATTACCACCATAAGAATGTCCACATCATTTTATTCACACATTAGAAGGTATTCAAAGAACTGGTACACAGAATAGGAACAATGCAGAGAAACTGCAAATTGGGAATAATTACAACACAATTTTGTGGTTACATTTTCCTTTGAGCATGAAAGTCCATAGTGAAGGTGGTAAGAGATAGGATATTTGAAGAACTGTAATTTGAAATAGTCCCAACATATCAAAATCAGAAGAAATAGACAGTGATAAAATTACTACCTTGTTATCATGTCGCAGAAGAAGAAGATGCAGTAGAAGAAAACCCGTGCAATATCCAGATCCTAGAAGTTGATGGAGAAAGGGAGGTAGAAGGTCCAAAGATAGATTTAGAAGATTATGTTTCACCCCTGAAGATAAAAAAGGTAAACATTGGAACTGTAGAAAACCCAAAGATTGCAAGAATTGGAGATTATTGGGATAATGAGACAGTAGAAAGAATCACAGAATTATTGTATAAGTACAGTGATTTGTTTCTAGATACATGTTCAAAGATTAAGGGATTAGCAGAAGAACTAGGAGATATGAACATCTCCTTGAATCCAAAATCCATACCTATAAGACAGAGAGCTTACAGGATAAATCCTATGTATAAGCATAAGGTGAAGGAATAAATTGACAAGATGTTAAAGGATGGTGTTATAGAACATGTGGAAGAATCGTAATGTATAATTCCTATAGTGGTGCAGGAAAAGAAGCAAGGGGGGATCAAGATTTGTGTGGATTGGAGAAAATTGAATGATTCTTTCCTACATGATCCTTTTCCTACCCCATTTATAGACGAAGTTTTGGATAATGTAGGAGGTCAATAAGCTTATCTCTTTACATATGGGTTTTCCAGATATCATCAGACTAGGATAACACAAGAAGATAGACATAAGACAACATTTTCTACACAATGGGGATCATTTCAGTATACAGTTATGCCATTTGGTTTAAAGAATGCACCAACTATTTTTTCAAGAGTAGTAGTAGCAACGTTTAAGGGGTTTAGTGCAGCAAATGAGGTTAAGAGATACGTAATGGACCAAAGGAAGTAGCAGGCACTAGGAAACAAGGAAAAGTAGTGTGACAAAGGGAAAAGGAAGATCAACGCAAAGTCAAAGCAAGGAAGGGTTGGATTGAAGACCAACCGCACAGAAGATAGTTAGAAAGTGGACAAGTGGAGTCCACTTAGAATTAGGATTTTTAAGTCATGATGTAAGGATGTTTACCCATTTTTTAATATAAATAGAGGATGTATGAGGTATCTAGAGGTTTCAATCAATCAAGTATCATTGTTTGAAGAACCTGCTTTTGGAGAAATTTTGAGTCTTGAGTCGAAGTATCTGCTTTGTTGAGAGTTGTGGAGCTCAGATGGAGTCAGTTTTGAGATGTAACTGAGGGTCAAGTTGTAAGATGGGGATCTTGGTGTGATGTTGGTCAACCTCACCCATACTAAACTCATGATGTAATGCACACAATGTTATTTGGTGAAGAATAATAAATAAGAAGAAGATATTTGTGGATGTAGCCCAAGGGCGGTGAACCATGGTAAAACCATGTGTTGTGATGTGTTTGAATGATGTTGTTTTGTTGTTTCTTCAATTATGAGTTAATGATTAATGGATAGAATAGTATTTTGTACTATGCAGTATTGATAATGCAGAATGAAATAACTATTAGATCTAGATGAATGGTATAATGAAGTATATGAGGTAATGCATGCTAAAGTAGAAGAAGTATAACATCCCCAGTCCCTTCCATGATTGCATACATTTTTGTCCTGTAGTCACCCATAATCCATCTCGGGTGAGACTATGTTGTGAATTTGGTGTTTTGTGTAGCCTTCTGGTTTACTAGAAGGTTCGATGGTGAATAGGGTTTTGTTGGTGAACTAAGGTAGAACTTGGGCCAGCCCATACATCCAACAATATATATATACAGAGAGAGAGAGAGAGAGAGAGAGAGAGAGTTAGGATTCATGTCAATTTTAGAGAAAGGAATGAAACATAGTTGTTTTAAAACTCATAAAAAAACACAATCAAACATAACATATTTTATCCCTTGTCTTCATTGCATGGGGTATGAGAAAGAGTTTCGATTGGTTTCCAGAATTGGCATGCATATCTTATGAGATGGGTATGGTTATAGATGCTCGAACCACGAGCTAAAACTATTCCTAGGTGACTCTCGTTCTTATGGATGCCAAAATAAACACGTTGAGGTTTAAACCAATACATCACCCAAAATCTTCGTGAGAAAAGTAATGTTGTTGTACTTTGTTCAAAATCAATCCAAGCATTAATTTTTTGGTTGATCCTTCCTTGTCCTATGTATAGGTTGTTGAGATGCTTCCTCTCAACCAAAGGTGGGCTGATGACTGAGATGATCTATTTATTCCTTTTCCAAAATATGATATGCACTCACTTACATACTTATCACATGATAAAATCCTTAATTCATAACAACTCATTGTTAACAAACCAAAAATACCTTAAGACGACATTCACAGACAATAAAAGAACTAAATACAATCCAAAGAAATATAAGATCCAATCTATAATGTACCCAACCACCAATAGGCTAGGCCACGCTACTTCCATAACACCCTTTAAGACGCTTTGATACCACTCTGTGACATTCCCGACATCAACACATGAAAAAATTCACTCTGACACCAATATGTGATGTCCCTAGCCACCACCACAGGATGAGCATGCTTACCACACCCAAGAACACACTTCTTGAGTTAATTTGATTTTTGATACCAAATAACCAAATAAAGATGCATGGAAGAATGCATGCATTAATCAAGTTTCATGTCAAACTATGAAAGAATTGAAAAATATGCCATGCACAGTGTAACCAACAAGCAAGCACATTACAATTACATAATCTCATATATAATAATTAATAATCAGCATAAATAAATATACAAGTAGAGAAACCATGAAAGAAAGAACTTATCTTTAACAATACCATTCACTAACTAGCTACAAACCAAGGACATTCCACCCAACCTTATACGTTGTTGTTCCAAGTCTCAACAACAGGTCACCCCCAAGCCAGGGATATAAATCCACAAGGATGAGTTCCATAGGAAAACTTGGCTTCCCGAACCATTCATCACACAAGCTCTCAAAGGTTTCTCAATACAAAACAATCCAAATTACACCAACTCTCTTCCCTCCATCCTTCACTGCCCAAAGAGAATGAACCCCCTTCACTACCATGCAACTCCTAAATATGTCCACCTCTTTCCGGGGATCTAATGCATCCGGTCAATAATATCAATTCTATAACTCTCAAGATTTATAGTTGTCAAAAATATTTCTCATTATTCCAATGCATCCATGCACTCGAGAATTAATTATTTTGTTGGATTACCCAAGATATTCCTACAACCAACCCACCATAACTAATTTCCTTCAACAATTAGTTCCTCTTTCCCTCAAGAAAAAAAAAATGAGCAAGAAGAGAGAAATCACTCCAAAAAAATTTTGGTTCACAATGAAATGGCCAACCAACCCCTAAGACAATCAGGAAAAAGGTTTAAATATCAAGGTGCCCCAAGGACAATGTGGTCTCCCCAAGAGAATCATGCACACCCTCATATTCTCCCAAACACAAACATGGGTGATAATTAATTAAACAAAGCATGAAGGTTTTCCCCCTAGTTCCCCCCTCTCTCATGGAATCATAGCCCCCTATAACTCTTTTCCTTGTTCATCCTATTTCCATCAATGTACTTTTATTATTAAAATATTCAAAGCATTCAATTTTCCTAGGCACCCCAACCCATTTTAGTATTATAGGAACTTCAACATTTCATCAAATAAACAAATTACAATATTAAACTAGGGACTCAAAACTAAGGTATTACACAATCCTAGTAAAATAACCATTTATTGTAGAAAACATGTAAATTTAAGAGAGTTCTGAATAGATAAAGGGACGTTGTGAGGGATATAAGTATACCATATTGGGAATCCATCACATTGAAACTAAATAATTAGTTTCACACATTTCATATTTCATTGTTATAGTGATTATTTTTGGTGCAGACCTATTGGCCCTCCGGACCGAAATCTGCTCATAGGATCGTTCTATATGCCCTTGAGCTGGATCGGCTCTTTTGATTCCCACTGGAATCTACAAAATTATAGATCCACAGGTCCTTCTTGGCAACTCGAAATCTTGCGAGTTCGTGAGTTGAGACTCCGACTCTTCCTCCTCCAAATTTGCGATACTCGAGATCGTGAAATGATTATGGATCCTTCTCCATCAACACTTTTCCCACACGACCACCAGCTAGGCTAAGTACTAGCACCTTTCCCTACTCGTGACTTCGCGAGTCAAAGGCTTGAGTTTTTGTTCCCTTATCTCCCAAGTTCCCGAGACGCGAGAGGTCAACGGGATGTTGACTCTTCAAAATGTGTGACATGTGTCCGACTGATTATTCCCCTGGCCCACCATGTGGTTCTGCCACGTGTCCCTTAGGTGCAACCTCGACACTTCACAGCTTCGCTTCTCGTGACTTCAAGCACCCAAGTTTTGGGCTCTCACCCAGCAAACTTCCAAGTTCACGAGATTCCCTGATCTCTACTACCTGTCCTCATCAAATAGACGGCTTAGATTTCTTTTCCACCTCGGGACTTCGCCTTTCACGATTTTCGCGAGTCTAGTTACAAAGGTTTCGACCCTTCACCTCGCGAAATCCCGAGATGCGATTTCGCGGGTGATCCAACGACCCTCGTTGGTTTGGATCCTATGGTCTAATTCTTCTGAGATATCACTCGCCGAATGTTGTCGTAACTCCCCTGGTCCTCTGTGAGATCTGATGGCTTTCGAGACTTCACGAATCCTCCATGGAGGATTCTGACAATCAAATTCCTCCTTGACAATTTTGGCAAAACGAATACAGTATTTTCATGAAAACTTGTCCGCCAGCGAACCAAAATTGTTGCAACTCCTTCCAATGTTCAAGACACAAATTCCTTTGAGCTTCTCCACAACTCGAGTCTTCAAGATGACTCCTGCACACACTCCTTGCAACAACTTTCCAATACTTGCAAGTATTGAATCCTTCGACTTTGTGCACTCCCTGCGACAGAAGTCTTTCACAATTCCGCTCAGTTTGCAAACCCTAAGACTTCACTCAGCCTGCACACTCCTTGCACAACTCTTGTGCTAAATTTTCACTTCTACGAGAATGAGAATAACGTTATCTCTTCTGAGTTTTCAAAGATGAACTCTGACTTCTATCGACGCACACCTTGCGGACAATTTCACTGCAATCCTTGCAGGAAAACTCTTACTCAGAACGAGAAACAATTGAAACTCATTCTCCAGTATCCCTCTCTTCAGATTTCAAACATTAAACATTAAATCATACATTCGCACATAAAAGTAAATCTATAATAGAGAATAAACATCCATGAGCATGACATTCATAATGCATACACAGAGAACGAATACGACACCATGAATTTGAATCAAAGCTCTTTCTATTAATTCAAATCTCTGTACATGGGTGTTTTCAACTACAACTCTCTGCTCTCTTCTCTATGCTCTATCTTACTACTGTTACAATGATAAAGTGAGGGTGTCTATATCTGTTTTCCCTCTTAGCTCCTAAAACTGTCTAATCTGAGAATTCAAAGCTACCTACTAACATTAACCAACATAAGTGCCTTCACCTAATACAGACGAGAGAGGGATGCTCAAGGTCTGTTTACAATATGGAAGTACACCCTCCCTTAATTGTTACATTTAAGTTTGGCACATCCAAATTTAAAAAGATTCAAACAATTTTATCATGTGCCAAAATACGTTGGCGCCTGCCCCACGCTTGCTTGATGTTGGTGATGCTCCTGCATCATACTCCCTTGCTTGAAAATTGTCATGGGCTCCTGTCCATGAGCTCTTGCATAGTCTGTCCATGCTTTTGAATCTCTTCTTCATTCTCCTAGCTAGCATATTCAACTGGATGTCCCTTCCACTTGACCAAATATTCAAAGTATTATTTTCTCCTGGTCCTCTTGCGAACTCTTTTGTCCAGTATGATTTCCATCTGCAACTTTTTTGCAACTGGCATTTGTTTAGTTCACTAAACTTTTGGTTGTTCATCACTTGTTCCTTCTTCCTCAGCTTTGTATGGTTACAAATCTGAGACATTGAATATCGGAGAAATTCCGGTCCCATCGGGTAATTCAATCTCATAAGCATTCGCCCCAAATTTCTTCAAGATCTTACATGGTCCGATCTTTTTCATATTCAGTTTGTTATATGTCCCCTTCAGGAACCTTTCCTTTCTTAGATGTTCTAGAATCAAATAACCAACCTCAAATTGAAGTTGTCTCTTGTGTTGGTCTGCTCTGTGCTTATACTCTTGGCTTGAGTTTTGCAATCTCTCCTTCACCTGGCTGTAAAGTTCCTTCATCGGTTCGGCGAAATCCTCGGCACTAGCACTCCTAGTTGCATTCTGTTCTGAATCTCTCAATTCTGAAACGCCTCTTGGCTGCATCCCATAAACAATATGGAATGTACTCTTCCCTGTGCTTCTATTGATTGAATCATTATAAGCAAATTCCACCTGTGGCAGAATATTGTCCCACTGACGGCGGTGTTCTGTCACCAAGCTCCTCAGCAAGTCTCCCAAACTTATGTTCACAACTTCGGTCTATCGATCCATCTGAGGATGATAACATTAACTGAATGAAAATTTTGTTCCCATCTTTTTCCATAAGTTTCTCCAGAAGTGTCCCACGAACTTGGTGTCTCGATCCGAAACTATGCTCCTTGGTATGCCGTGAAGTCGAATGACCTCTTTGAAAAACAGATTCGCAATGTCAGTTGTGTCACTAGTTTTCTGACATGGTATGAAGTGTGCCATCTTAGAAAATCTATCCACTACCACAAAGATCAAGTCAAAGCCTCTTTGTGTTCTCGACAACCCCAATATGAAGTCCATGCTGACTGCATCCCATGGCCTGTCAGGTATGGGTAATGGTTGATAAAAGACTGCATTACGTCTCTTCCCTTTTGAATGCTAACAAATTCTACATCTATCCACAAATCTTTTGACGTCTGCTCTCATTCCTGGCCAATAATATGACTCAGCTTTCTTTGAGAATGTCTTTTCATGACCGAAATACCTGGTTAATCCTCCACTGTGTTTCTCCTTCAGCAAATTCTCCCTCATGGAGCATTTTGGAATACAAAGTTGATTACCCTTAAATAGTAATCCTTCCTGGATCATGCATTTTTCCCATTGGCTTCTATCCCTGAGAATTGGATTCTTAGCTGCTTCATACACCCCTTTAAAATCTAGATCATCTCTATACATGCCCCTGAGATCATCAAAACCCAGTGTTTTGACTTTGAACTCCTGCAATATCAAACATTTCCTTCTCAAAGCATCAACAACTTTGTTAGCAGTTCCAGAAATATGCTTAATTACAAAAGTAAAGTTTTGCATGTATTCAAACCATTTAACATGTCTTTGATTCAACTTTTCCTGTTGAGTCACAAATTGCAAAGCATGATTATCATTGTATAAGAAAAAATCCTTCGGGATTAAGTAATGCCTCCATTTCTTCAATGCCTGGATAATAGCATAGAACTCCTTGTCATATGTGGAGTATTTCACTTTTGCTTCATTCATCTTTTCGCTGAAGTATTCTATCGACCTATCTTCTTGGCTCAGGACTACCCCTATTGCAAATCCACTTGCATCACATTTTACCTGAAATGTCTTTTTGAAATCCGGCAACACCAGAATTGGTTGTTCCGTGATTTTCCTTTTCAGCAAATTGAA
>SNQJ01S0005755.1:82472-109241 GCA_010110895.2 Picea sitchensis
ACAATAACTAATTATGGGGTAAGTGGCATCTTTACATATTTTTATTAGCTATGAATATTTCATATCCATTTTTTAGTTTTATATTTTGTATATGATCTGATAAAGAAAATTTTTATGTTTGTAGGAGTTTTTAAACCCCGTGCATGGGGAACCTGTTGATCATGCAACTGCTATAGGTAAAATCAGAGAGCGGTTAAAGAATTCTAACCAGGAATACAAGCGTAGAGCATATCAACACATGAGAGAACTTCAGTTCGAAGTGGGATATTTAGTCTTAGCGCATATAAGGAAGAAAAGGTTCCCAAGGGGAACATACAATAAACTAAAGATGAAAAAGATAGGGTCGTGTAAGATTTTGAGAAAATTTGAGACAAATGCTTATGAGATAGAATTTCCTGATGGGGTGGGTATATCACCCATATTCAAAGTAGCAGATATGTATCCTTACAGAGAAGATGAAGCCAGAGGAGAATAAGATCGGAAATAAATTTAGTGGGTCAAATAGATGTCTATAGCTTAAAACCTGCAAATGGAAAAGATCATTGATCAAAGAGTTATCAAAAAGACCCAGAGAAAGATGTATTTTGAGTATTTGGTCAAATGCAAAGGACACTCGATTGAGGATGTCAGTTGGGAAAATGAAGTGAATATCTTGAAACATGGATAGATGGTGCAGGAGCTCATGAACATGAGTTCATGAATTTTTCAGCTAGAGGAGTATGATTCGGGAGCATCGTAAGCAATCTAACAAAGAAAGCACAAGAGCGAAGGATAGTTGGATATGCACCAACACACATTTTGAAAGTGTTTTGAATTTGAAAGGATAAGAGATTAGTGTAATATATTGAAAGGATGCACTCGCATTTATGTTTTGAGTTGTGATACATATCTTGACTGGTTGCTCTCATATATTTGTTTGATTCATTTATTGTATTAAATGTAAAGAAGTTGTAGCTTTTATTTCAGTTAGATACCTTAGAGTGTAGGAGGGAAAACTCTAGAAAGCTCCCTCGCATGTATTGTAATGTATCATTATTCTCATTGTAAGAATTAGAGAGTTGTAGAGAAAGAGAATAGAAGAACAAATATTGTAGAATAGTGTTTAAGAAGATAGATGATGCTATAGAACCCATGTACAGATGAACTTGGATTAATATAAGGAAGCTTTGATCCAAATTTCATGGTGTTTATGAATTCTGTTTACATCTATTGAATGGTATATTTATAGTTAATTCCAGTATTTGTTATGCATTTCTTTCAATGATGTGTGTATGCATGATTTCATGATTGAATGTATGAAGTCTTTGAGAGGTAGAGAATGAGTTTCAATTGTTTCTCGTCTTGAGAATTCCTGCAAAGAGTGCAGTGAAATTCCACAAAGTGTGCATTGACAGTTTTTTTATTTTTACCTCTGAAAATCTCAAGAGAGATATCATTGTTCTCATACCATAAGAAGTGTGAGTATAGCACAAAGCCATGCAAGGAGTACGCAGGTAGGTTGAAGTCTTATAATTTTCCAACCCAGGAGAGGGGTTGAAGGATTTCTGTTGCAAGGAGTCCACATAAGAGGAAGACGTCAGATAACCAGAGGTTATCGTGAGTTCCACAAGGAATGCATGCAAAGAACCTTTGGAATTCTTGAGTTGCAGTAGAAGCCAATCTCATAAGGGGTAGAGACTTCAAGGGATTATAAGAAAAGCATAAGGTTGAAGTCACCTCACAGAGTTGATTCTAGATGAACTGGCGCCAAGTACATTGGCTTGGAGCCATTGACAATATAAACATACGATAGAACTTCTTGGAGGGAGGAATACCGAAATTCCATGAGCCGTTTAATCTAGTAGATCAACAGAAAGGATAATGTTGATAACCTTTCAACGCTCACAAGTCCAGGAGGAAAGTATCCATTGGATCTGGATCAACGGGAATCATTGATCTCTTGAGTTCAAATCTTGGTATTTCAGAAGTCGGGAGTTGGATCATTGGGCTTGCATTACAAAAATAGTCCCGATATCACGAAACGTGAAGTCACGACGTGATCGTGATTGTCGATCGAGGAGGAGGAACAAGACCATCAGCTATGGTCTTGGGGAGAGGTCCCACATTGGATTTTGGGGTTTCATGGATATGTAGTGTTGGGCTTATATCATGCCAATACCCCCGAATTCATGGTTCACGAAATTCCTTTTCGGGTAAAGATTGTGATCACATTGGTTGGTCACGTGGGTAAGATTTCATGCCCAATGCTTGTTTGAGCAGGCGTAGCTCCTAATAAGGACATGTGGTTACAAGTGTGAATATTCTAGTTGGGAATCAAAGATCCATTTCGGCTCAAGGGGAGATTAAGAAAGATCCTTAGACCGAGAGGTCAAGAAGAACCTGTTGAGGTAGGGGTGTTGCGTCGCATGGTTTACTTGATGAGCCTATGTTAATTAGTTTTTCATGTTTGGATTCCTATGATTGCCAATTGCCACCTGATATTAGACATGTATTCATCTTATCTATGATTTTCGATGTTTCATGAAGGATTATATAAAGGGTTCATTGCAAATTTTAAATAATTTTTTTTATTAATTCCTTTATGATGATGATACACAACCATGGTTCCACAAGAAAATTGAAATGATAGATGTGTGTAATACTTGCTAGTATTATTTCACATGTTAACTCGGTAGTTCTTAATCACTTGCAATGCGTTAGTATGGTAGTTATCTACCAAAGGTTCCAATCCTCAAGGACATACACTCACACACAAACCTGGCATTGATTACATTTGCAATGCAATCTTCTGATAGTCACTTGAGATATAAATCACCACCATTCAATCTTTGTAATTAGTTGATGCATTGAAACAATGTAAACATTGGAAAAGGTCAAGTTGATGGAAAACGTAACAAGGACAATACATTAGAAAAAGTATAATTGGTGCAGACCTATCGGCCCTCGGGACCAAAATCCGCTCACAGGATCGTTATATATGCCCTTGAGATGGATCGGCTCTTTTGATTCCCACTGGAATCTACAAAATTATCAATCCAGAGGTCCTTCTCGGTAACTCGCAATCTCGTGAGTTTGGGAGTTGAGACTCCGACTCTTCCTCCTCCAAATCCGTGATACTCGAGATCGTGAAATGATTATGGCTCCCTCTTCGTCAGCACCTTTCCTGCATGACCACCCGCTAGGCTAAGTGCTAGCACCTTTCACTACTCGTGACTTTGCGAGTCGAAGGCTCGAGCTTTTGTTCCCTTATCTCCCGAATTCTCAAGATGTGAGAGGTCAATGGGATGTTGACTCTTCCAAAAGCGTGACCTGTGTCCAGCTTATTATTCCCCAGGCCCACCATGTGGTTCTGCCATGTGTCTCTTAGGTGCAACCTCGGCACTTTGCGACTTCACTTCTCGCGACTTCAAGAACCCAATTTTTGGGCTCTTACCCAGCGAACTTCTGAGTTAACGATATTCCCTAATATATGCCACCTGTCCTCCTCAAATAGACAGCTTAGATTTCTTCACCACCACAGGAATTCGCCTTTCATGATTTCACGAGTCTAGTTACAATGGTTTCGACCCTTCACTTCCCGAAATCCCTAGATGCGATTTCGTGGGTGATCCAATGGCCCTCGTTGGTTCAGATCCTACAGTCTGATTCTCCCAAGATATCACTCACCAAATGCTGTCATAACTCCCCTGCTCCTCTGCAAGATCTGACCGCTTTTGGGACTTCGTGAATCCTCCACGAAGGATTCTGACCGTCAAAATCCTCCTTGACAATTTTGGCGAAACGAATATGGTATTTTTACGAAAACTTGTCCGCCAGCAAACCAAAATTGTTGCATATCCTTCCAACGTTCAAGACACAAATTCCTTTGAGCTTATCCACAACTCAATTCTTCAAGATGACTCCTGCACGCACTCCTTGCGGCAACTTTCCAATACTTCCAAGTATTGAATCCTTCGACTCTGTGCACTCCCTGTGACAGTAGTCTTTCACAATTCTGCTCAGTTTGTAAACCTTGAGACTTCACTAAGCCTGCACACTCCTTGCATGGATCTTGTGCTAAATTTTCACTTCTACGAGAATGAGAATAACATTATCTCTTCTCAGTTTTCAGAGATGAACTTTGACTTCTGTCGACGCACACCTTGCAAACAATTTCACTGCACTCCTTGCAGAAAAACTCTTACTCAGACCGAGAAACAATTGAAACTCGTTCTCCACTCTCCCTCTCTTCAGATTTCAAACATTAAACATGAAATCATACATTCACACATAAAAGTAAATTCATAATAGAGAATAAACATCCATGAGCATGACATTCATAATGCATACATAGAGAACGAATACGACACCATGAATTTGAATCGAAGCTCTTTCTATTAATTCAAATCTCTGTACATGGGTGTTTTCAACTACAGCTCTTTGCTCTCTTCTCTATGCTCTATATTACTACTATTACAATTATACAAGTGAGGGTGTCTATATCCGTTTTCCCTCTTCACTCGTAAACTTGTCTAATCTGAGAATTCAAAGCTACCTACTAACATTAACTAACATAAGTGCCTTCACCTAATACAGACGAGAGCGGGACGCTCAAGGTCTGTTTACAATATGGAAGTATGCCCTCCCTTGATTGTTATATTTAAGTTTGTCACATCCAACTTAAAAAATATTCAAACAATTTTATCATGTGCCAAAATGTGTTGACACCTACCCCACGCTTGCTTGATGTTGGTGATGCTCCTGCATCATACTCCCTTGCTTAAAAATTGTCATGGGCTCCTGTCCATGAGATATTGCATGGTCTATCCTGCTTTTGAATCTCTTCTTCATTCTCCCAGCTGGCATCTTCAACTGGATGTCCCTTCCACTTGAACAAATATTCAAAGTATTCATTTCTCCTGGTCCTCTTGCTAACTCTTTTGTCAAGTATGCTTTCCATCTGCGGATTTTCTGCAACTGGCATTTGTTTAGTCCACTGAACTTCTGGTTGTTCATCACTTGTTCCTTCCTCCTCATCTTTTTATGGGTACAAATCTGAGACATTGAATATCGGAGAAATTTTGGTCCCATCGGGTAATTCAATCTCATAAGCATTCACCCCAAATTTCTTCAAGATATTACATGGTCCGATCTTCTTCATCTCCAGTTTGTTATATGTCCCCTTCGGGAACCTTTCCTTTCTTAGATGTGCTAGAATCAAATCACCAACCTCAAATTGAAGTTTTCTCCTGTGTTGATCTGCTCTGCGCTTATACTCTTGGCTTGAGTTCTGAAATCGCTCCTTCACCTAGCTGTGGGGTTCCTTCATCGCTTCGGTGAAATCCTCTGCACTAGCACTCCTAGTTGCATTCTATTCTGAATATCTCAATTCCAAAACTCCTCTTGGCTACATCCCATAAACAATCTAGAATGGACTCTGCCCTGTTCTTCTGTTGATTGAATCATTATAAGAAAATTCCGCCTGTGGAAGAATATTATCCCACTAACTGCGGTGTTATGTCACCAAACTCCTCAGCAAGTCTCCCAAACTTATGTTCACAACTTTGGTCTGTCCATCCATCTGAGGATGATAAGATGAATTGAACGACAAGTTTGTTCCTAGCTTTTTCGATAAGGTTCTCCAGAAGTGTCCCACGAACTTGGTGTCTCGATCTGAAACTATGCTCCTTGGTAAGCCATGAAGTCGAACGACCTCTTTGAAAAATAGATTCGCAATGTGAGTTGCGTCACTGGTTTTCTGACATCGTATGAAGTGTGCCATCTTAGAAAATCTATCCACTACCACAAAGATCAAGTCAAGCCCTCTTTGTGTTCTCGGCAACCCCAATATGAAGTCCATGCTGACTGCATCCCACAGCCTATCAGGTATGGGTAACGGTTGATAAAAGCCTGCATTCTGTCTCTTCCCTTTTGAATGCTGACAAATTTTGCATCTATCCACAAATCATTTGACATCTGCTCTCATTCCTGGCCAATAATATGACTCAGCTGGATTTGAGAACGTCTTGTCATGACCGAAATTCTCGGCTAATCCTCCACTGTGTTTCTCCTTTAGCAAATTCTCCCTCATGGAGCATTTTGGAATACAAAGTTGATTACCCTTAAATAGTAATCCTTCCTAGATCATGTATTCTTCCCATTGGCTTCTATCCCTGAGAATTGGATTCTCAGTTGCTTCATACGCCCCTTTAAAATCTGGATCATCTCTGTACATGTCCCTAATATCGTCAAAACCCAATGTTTTGACTTTGAAATCCTGCAATATCAAACATTTCCTGCTCAAAGCATCAACAACTTTGTTAGCAGTTCCAGAAATATGCTTAGTTACAAAAGTAAAGTTTTTCATGTATTCAACCCATTTAACATGTCTTTGATTCAACTTTTCCTATTGAGTCACAAATTCCAAAGCATGATTGTCACTGTATAAGACAAACTCCTTCGGGATTAAGTAATGCCTCCATTTCTTCAATGCCTGGATAATAGCATAGAACTCCTTGTCATATGTGGAGTATTTCACTTTCACTTCATTCAACGTTTCACTAAAGTATGCTATCAGCGTGTCTTCTTGTATCAAGACTGCCCCTATTGCAAATCCACTTGCATCACATTTTACCTGAAATGTCTTTTTGAAATCCGGCAACACCAGAATTGGTTGTTCCGTGATTTTCCTTTTCAGCAAATTGAAACTTTTCTTAGCTTCTTCAGTCCAGTGAAAAGATTTGTGTCTCTTCTTCACTGTGTCCATCATTGGTGCACTAATCCCGCTGAAATTCCTGATGAACTTCTGGTAGAAACTAGCCAATCCATGAAAACTTCTCACCTCAAATATACTCTTCGGTGATGGCCAATCCTTAATTACCTCCACCTTATATGGATCCATCCTCAACTTATCTGCAGAAATAACAAACCCCAAATAAATGAGCTCTGTCTTCATGAATGAGGATTTCTTCATGTTTATCAGCAACTTCTCTTGTTGTAGCCTCTTCATCACTGTAGCCAAATGTTCCAGATGCTCTACCTCTGTCTTACTAAAAATTAGTATGTCATCAAGATACACAATGACAAATTTTCCGATGAACTCCTTTAGGACTTCGTTCATCAACCTCATGAAAGTACTTGGCGCATTAGTTAAACCAAACTACATAACAAGCCATTCATACAACCCTCTGTTAGTCCTGAACGTTGTCTTCCATTCATCTCCTTCTCTCATACGAATTTGATGATATCCACTTTTCAAATCAATCTTTGAAAAAAAATTGGCTCCACCCAACCAACCCATCAGATCATCCATTCTTGGTAATGGAAATCTCTACCTGATGGTTATCTTGTTGATTGTCCTTGAGTCAGTACACATCCTCCAACCTCCATCTTTCTTCGGACTGAGCACTATCGGAAAAACACATGGACTCAAGCTTTCTCTAACCAACTCTTTGTCCATTAAATGTTGGATCTGTCTTTTGACTTCTTCATTCTCCTATGGTGTCAATCTGCACGCTTCTTTGTTTGGAAAACTAGCTCCAAGTATGAGATCAATATGATGACTTATACTTCTGATCGGTGGCAATGCACGAGGTAGTTCGTCCACTACTATGTCAACAAACTCTTCCAACAATTTATGAACCTCTTCTGGTAAATCATCTACCCTCGTACCGGTTAAAACAATCTTCAGCTTCCTGAACACAATGAATTGTGGTTCCTCCTTCATCTTAACCTCTGTAAGAAGTTCCTTCCCACTCATGAGAAGTACAATGTTGCTTACTTCAGGTTTCACCTCCTTATCTTTGATTGGCAACAACATGTGAGTTCTCCCATTCTTCTCTAGGGTGTATGTGTTCATTCTCCCATCATGAATCACATTCCTGTCATATTTCCATGGTCTAGCCAGCAATAGATGACAAACATCCATGGGAATGACATCACAGAGTATTTCATCTTTATATCCTCCTATTTTAAATTCAACTAGACATTGCTAAGTGACATTTACCTGATGTCCTTTTTGCAACCACAAAACTCTGTATGGGCTTGGATGATCAATCGTCTCCAACTCCATCTTTTCTACTATCTCTGTAGAAATGAGATTATCTGTGCTACCATTGTCCACAATGACTTTGCATACCCTGTCCTTGGTTTTGCAAAAAGTCTGAAAAAGATTGTTCCTTTGCACTGGATTCTCCACCTCCTTCTCTGGCGTTAAGAGAACCTTCCACATCATCAACAATCTTCCGCATTCAACATCTTCTTCCTCAACATTCCACCTCTGTGCTTCGGCAATGTGAGTTTCACCACCTTCTTTATTTTTGTCAGGACACTCATAAGACTTGTGTCCATTCTTTCCACATGTGAAGAATTTCACTACTCCACCTCTTCCTCTTCCTCTACCTCTGGTATGAGGAAAAATGTTTGCATCAACATACTGACCTTTCTTTTCGGTATGCTGCCCTCTCTATGAAATTCCACCTCTCTCAATTTGAGTCTGAGGTTTCTTCCATTCTTCCTTGGTTTTCTGATTTCTATCCTGGGTAATTGATTTTCCTCTAGGCTGACTTCTGCCTCGGCCTCTTTGACCTTGTTTTTGGCTCAGGTTCTCTTTCGCCTTTAGATCCATTTGATAAGCATCTTCCACCGTTCGGATGGTCATCATACTCATCTCATCTTGAATGTCATATCTCAGACCATTCATGTACCTGGAAACTTTTTGATCATCACTTTCACGATGACCTACCCTGATGTTCAGCCTGTAGAATTCTTCAGTGTACTCCTTTACTGTCATCAACTTCTGTCTCAAATTTTGCATTCTCTGAAACAGAGTAATTTAGTAATCCCTGGGAATGAT
This sequence comes from Picea sitchensis, assembly GCA_010110895.2. Lineage (NCBI taxonomy): Eukaryota > Viridiplantae > Streptophyta > Pinopsida > Pinales > Pinaceae > Picea > Picea sitchensis. Next base: position 91,306 of record SNQJ01S0005755.1, read on the forward strand.
TTTCACCTTCATCTTTGCGATCATCCTATCCCAACTTTTGATCTTCTGCTTGCCTTTGCAGCATCTGTCAGCTTGTAGTTCATCCCACCACAATGTTGCATGTCCTTTCAATCTTGTGACAACATGTTTGACCTTTTTGTCCTCCTCAACATCTTCATAGTAAAAATATGTGTCTAGAGCTCTAATCCAGTCTAGAATCTCTTCATCATCCAGGTTTCCCTCATAAATTGGAATGTCCATTTTGGCTCTTGCACCCATTCTTGCAACAACTCTAAGCAGGTGTTCATTTGCTGCATCTTCTGATGTGACCTCTTCTCCTTCATTTTTGACCTCATTTTCACTTTTGGAATCACTAAGATCCCCAACACCGGTTGTGCACCTCTCTGTTGTCTTCATGTCCTCAATTCTGGTGCGTAGGTCATGCATCTCTCTTTCTATGGCTGGATTAGGCATCTGCCTACCCCTTCTTCTCAACATTTATTTATCCTCTGGAAGATCGAGTGTTTTTCTGTCTCTTCTTATCGGCGGCATGGTGACCCTTCCTTTTCCCTACTACAGAAAGCAAAGAATCCCTTTTGTGCTCTGATACCAAATGGTGCATACCTATCGACCCTCGAGACCGAAATCTTCTCACCAGATCATTCTATATGCCCTTGAGCTTGATCGGCTCTTTTGATTCCCACTGGAATCTATAAAATTTTTGATCCACGGGTCCTTCTCGGCAACTCGCAATCTCGCGAGTTTGCAAGTTGAGACTCTAACTCTTCCTCCTCCAAATCTGTGATACCCGAGATCGTGAAATGATTATGGCTCCTTCTCCATCAACACCTTTCCTGCATGACCACCAGCTAGGCTAAGTATTAGTGCCTTTCGCGAGTCGAAGGCTCGAGTTTTCGTTCCCTTATCTCCTGAGTTCCCAAGACGCGAGAGGTCAACGAGATGTTGACTCTTCCAAAAGCGTGACATATGTCTGATTGATTATTCCCTGGGCCCACTGTGTGGTTCTGCCACGTGTCTCTTAGGTGCAACCTCGACACTTCGTGGCTTCACTTCTCGCGACTTCAAGCACCCAAGTTTTAGGCTCTCACCCGATGAACTTCTGAGTTCACAAGATTCCCTGATCTCTGCCACCTGTCCTCCTCAAATAGATGGCTTAGATTTCTTCGCCACCTCAGGAATTCACCTTTTGCGATTTTGCGAGTCTAGTTACAAAGGTTTCGACCCTTCACCTCTCGAAATCCCGAGATGCGATTTAGCGGGTGATCCAACGACCCTCGTTGGTTTGGATCCTACGGTCTGATTCTTCCGAGATATCACTCGTTGAATGCTACCATAACTCCCCTGCTCCTCTGCGAGATCTGACGGCTTTCGGGACTTCACGAATCCTCCACAGAGGATTCTGATTGTCAAATTTTTCCTTGACAATTTTGGTGAAAAAAATACGGTATTTTCACGAAAACTTGTCCGCCATTGAACCAAAATGGTTGTGTCTCCTTCCATTGTTCAAGACACAAATTCATTTGAGATTCTCCACAACTCGAGTCTTAAAGATGACTCATGCACACACTCCTTGCGACAACTTTCCAAGGTCAGATTTCATGACTCATGCACGCAATTCTGGTTTTGTCAAATTTCAGCAAGACGTTCCTAGTCAAGTGTGACGCGAGTGGGTTTGCAATTGGAGCAGTCTTGAGACAAGATGACAGACTGATTGCATACTTCAGTGAGAAATTGAATGAAGCAAATATTAAATACTCAACATATGATAAGGAATTTTATGCAGTCATACAAGTGTTGAAGAAATGGAGGCATTATTTGGTTCCTAAAGAGTTTGTTTTATACAGTGATAATCATGCTTTACAATTCGTGACTCAACAGGAGAAGTTGAACCAAAATCACACAGTTCTAGTTTTTTCAGATTTCAGCAAGACGTTCCAGGTCAAGTGTGACGCGAGTGGGTTTGCAATTGGAGCAGTCTTGAGCCAAGACGACAGACCGATTGCATACTTCAATGAGAAGATGAATGAAGCAAAGATTAAATACTCAACATATGATAAGGAATTTTATGCAGTCATACAAGTGTTGAAGAAATGGAGACATTATTTGGTTCCTAAAGAGTTTGTTTTGTACAGTGATAATCATGCTTTACAATTCGTGACTCGACAGGAGAAGTTGAACCAAAAGAATGCTAAATGGGTTGAATTCATGCAGAATTTTACTTTTGTGATTAAGCATATTTATGGAACTGTTAACAAAGTTGTTGATGCTTTGAGCAGGAAATGTTTTCTTATGCAAGAATTCAGAGTCAAAACTTTGGGTTTTAATAACCTCAAAGAGATGTATAGGGATGATCCATATTTTAAAGAAGTGTATGAGGCGTCTGAGAATCCACTTCTCAGGGACAGAAGCCAATGGAATGAATATATGATCCAGGACGGATTATTATTTAGGGGCAATCAGTGATGTATTCCAAAATGCTCCATGAGGGAGAATTTGTTGAAAGAAAAACATAGTGGAGGATTTGTCGGACACTTCGGTCATGATAAGACGTTCTCAAAATTGAATGGCTCGTATTTTTGGCCAGGAATGAGGACAAATGTTAAGAAATTTGTGGGTAGATGTAGAATTTGTCATCACACTAAAGGAAGAAGGCAAAACACATGGTTATACCAGCCATTACCCATACCAGAAAGGTCGTGGGATGTAGTGAGCATGGATTTCATATTGGGACTACCAAGGATGCAAAGAGGATGTGATTCAATCTTTGTAGTAGTAGACAGATTTTCCAAGATGGCACATTTCATACCATGCCAGAAAACCAGTGACGCAACTTGTATTGTGAACCTGTTTTTCAAGGAGGTTGTTAGACTTCACGGATTGCCAAGGAGTATTGTTTATGATCAAGATACCAAGTTCGTAGGACATTTCTGGAGGACTTTATGGAAGAAGTTGGGGACAAGTTTGTATTTTAGCTCAGCATATCATCCTCAAATGGATGGGCAGACAGAAGTTGTAAACAGAACGTTGGGAGATTTACTGAGGAGCCTAGTGACTGAACACCACAGTCAATGGGATCATATTCTGCCACAGGAAAAATTTTCTTATAATGATTCGATCAATAGAAGCACAGTGAAAAGTCCATTCTAGATTGTATATGGAATGCAACCCATGGGAGTTTCTGAATTGAAAGATTCGGAACAAAATGAATTCAAAAGTGCTAGTGCAGAGGACTTTGTAGAAGCAATGAAGGAGCTTCAAAGTCAAGTCAAGGAACTATTGTAGAGTTCAAATCAAGAGTACAAGAATAGAGTAGATCAACACAGGCGAGAAATTCAATTTGAAGTTGGTGATTTGGTTCTTGCACATCTGAGGAAGGAAAGGTTCCCAAGAGGAACATATAAAAAACTGAAGTTGAAAAAGATTGGACCATGCAAGGTCATGAAGAAATTTGGGGCAAACGCATATGAGATTGAATTACCCGATGGGATTGGAATTTCACCGATATTCAATGTTGCAGATTTGTACCCTTACAGAGCCGAAGAAGAAGGAGTAGAGGATGAATAGATAGAGGTTCAGTGGACCAAACAAATGCCTGTAGCTGAAAAGCCACAGATGGAAAGTATAATTGACAAGAGAGTCAGCAGGAAGACCAGGAGGAAGGAGTATTTTGAATACTTTGTCAAGTGGAAGGGACATCCAGTTGAAGATTCCAACTGGGAAGATGAAGCAGAAATTCAGAAGCACGAACAGACCATGAAAAATATCATGAACAGGAGTTCATGAAAATTTTCAAGCAAGGGAGTATGATGCAGGAGCATCGTAATAAGTCAAGTGAGTGTGAAGGCGGAAGCCAGCTGGAAAATGCGCCAACACATTTCTCATGTTTTGAAATGATTTTGAAACATTAATGTAATGGTTAAAGGGAAGTGTACTTTCATATTGTAAATGGATCATGAGATATTCTCTCTCATTTATAGAAGGTAGAGGCATTTGTGCATAGTTAATGAAAGTAGGTAGATTTGAATGATAGATTAGACAGTTTTAGGAGTAGGAGGGAAAACAGATATAGACACCCTCGCATTTGTATCATAGGAGAGTAAGTTGTATCATTAGCATAGAGAAAAAAAGAAGACAGTTGTAGCAGAGAGTTGTAGAGGAGAACCCAAGTACAGGAGCTTGAATTAATATACGAAGCTTTGAATTAGTTTTCATGGTGTTATGATGTTTTCTATGTATACATGTTGAATGGTATGCTGATAGTTGTTTTATTCTCTATGTTATGCATTTTCTTTAATATTGTGCATGTATGATTTCATGTTTAATGTTTGAAGTTTGAGCGAGAGAAAGAGAATGAGTTTTAATTGTTTCTCTTCCTGAGTGAGAGAAGTTCCTACAAGGAGTGCAGTGAAACGTCCACAAGGAGTGCGTTGATGAAGGTTGAGATTTTATCTCTGAAATCTCGGAAGGGATACCATTCTCATTCCAACAGAAGTGCAAGTGAAGCACAGAAGTCTTGCAAGGTGTGCACAGGCTGGTTGAAAGCTAGAACTTATCAACCATAGGGGAGAGTTGAAGGAATGTTGTTTCCCAGTGCACAGAGTCGAAAGGTTAAATATCTAGGAGTATTTGAACGATTTCCGCAAGGAGTGCGTGCAAGAGTCCCTTTAGAGACTTGAGTTTAGAAGTTAAAGCTCAGAAGCGATAAAACCTTTGAACACTTCAAAGGAATATGGAGATCGAAACATGTCAAGGGAAGGACGTTTTTTGTTTCACAGAGATTCTCAAGGAAGAAATCGAATGGTCGAAGTTCTCCATGGAGAACTTGCGAAGCTGCGAGGACTGTAGGATCCAAAGAAGTTGCAGGGTGGTTAGAGGCAGGCAAAATCATCACTCGAGGATATAGAATCAACATGGACTGTTGATCATGCCTTTTCACAAGCCGTCATATCATTTCTGCATTTCGGGGATACTAACGACAAGGAGTTGAGCATAGTGGAACAAAAGTCCCGAAGTCTCGAGTTACGATAGGAATTGGATTGGAGTTTTGGGATTTCGACACTTCGGGTGTCGGGAAACAGAGGAGGGAGCGCTTTGGGATCGAGAGTCCTAAAAACCGAGAAGAGTGACAGGTGGCAGGAGTCCACGTCAGAGATAGAAAGCGTTTGAGTGGATAGGTGGTGTGTCGTCATCAAATAGGTGGAGTCAACCCTTGTTGACTATTTCAGGGTTCAAAGGTCGACAGACTGGGAGCCTTGCATCCGGATTCGTGAAGTCGCAAAGTCTGAAACTACGAATAGGCAGAAAGTTCTGTGAGAAGCCATTCTTTGCTGAATACATTTCAGTGAATCAACATTTCAGGTTTCAGCAGTACAGGGCCGAGAAAACTCGACAATAGGAATGGCGAAATTGTGAGACCCGAAGTCTCGACTTAGTGAAGGCATGAAATTATTGTGGTCAAGGAGATTTGGGTTGGCCCCTGGTGTTTTGTCACACAGGCTCAATTCATAAGGACCTGTGGATCGATTCGTTGAAGGTTTCGATAGGGATCCAAAAGAACCACTTCAGCTCAAGGAGATTTGAATGATCCTGTGAGCGGATCTCGGCCTACAGGTTGGGGATCTACGTTAGTCGCGCCCCTTTGCAAATCATCACACTCGAACGAACCACCATTCCCCTTCATGGACCTAGTGCGCCAAAACAAGCCCATCTACCCATGAATCATCGCATATCTTGGACCGACACACCCCCATCCTTTGGCATGAACCCCTTAATTTTTTTTATTCCCTATTTTAATCATCATGAATCTCTGTGGCAGTGTCAATGGGGTCATCCAACCTCTCTGGTTCACCCAATCTACCAAGGGAAGACGGGTCCACTCCTTGGGAATGCTCCCAAGTTTCCCTTTCCTTGCCCAAACACAACCCAAGTCTCTAGCGTTCGTCACAATGGAAGAAGGGTATATTCCCCCTTGGGATTGCACGTCACCATCGTACCCCAAGGTGCTTCTACACACATCCATAAGACCATTTATTTCCCAGCCAATTGCATCCCCCTAGTGATATCCATATGTCCTATCACCAAATCTACCCAAGGAGCATGTGTGCTCGGTGGGTATTGCTTAAGGCCTTACATCCTCCCCCACTAAACTTGTTGTCATCATGACAACTTCCATACCACTTGTGATTCGTTCCTCATATTTCCACAAGTACTCATATATTTCCCAACTTTCCTCTTCATCGTGTTTTTCCTTCCAATGGACGAAGTACTCATGCACTCAACGTCTACCCCTTTCCAAGATGCAACGTGCCAAAATGTTCTCTACCTCCAACTATGGCTTATCTGCAATCATGGTTAGTGCTTTGGATGGCTCAAATTGACTTGGGTCATCAAGGTCTCTTTGGCACAAATTCAATTCGCTAACATGGAAGATAGGGTGAATATGTCGCATGTGGAATGACAAATACAATATGTAGGTGACGTTGTCAATCTTCTCAAGAACTTTGAACAATACCTCATACCTCTGCACAAGAGATGGACCCATCCCTTTAGGTGGTGGGAACTAATCTCTTCTCAACTTGAGTAATACTAATTCTCCTACGTGGAATTTTGCATCACACCTATTGCGATCTTCCCATTGATTCATTCTATCTACTGTGTTAGTCAAGTGTGTGCAAGCTATCTCTAACAAATCTTTCCAACTCTTCACGAAACCCACGGCTGGTGGATTCATCTCATAATAGCACTATGTTACAAAATCAAGAGTTATGGGTCATTGTTTGTTCATCAACTTGACTATGTTATAGCCCATTGTTGAACACTTCTGTAGGTTGTAGATGAACATGTTGACATCCTACAAGTCCAACCAATTCATATGATCTTCCTATACATAGTGCCACAATTATTCTTCCAGAAGTGCGTTGATTCATTTGGTTTGCCCATTTTTTGCAGATGGTAGGATGAACACTTCAATAAATTCGTCCCCACAATCTTGAACAATTCCGTCCAAAACTTACTCATGAACCTTACATCCCTATCTGACACAATTTTCATAGGAACACACTAATACTTCACTATGTACTTGAAAACGACTTCACAACTTCTTCCACGCTTCAAGGCATGTTCATCGCAATGAAGAAATCATACTTGGACAATCGATCCACCATGAAAAATATCCCATTCTATCCCTGCACCATCGAAAGTTGTGTGATGAATTCCATTGAGACACTCGCCCATGGTCTCTTTAGAATCGGTAAAGGTTAAAATAACCTTTCTCTGATTATGTTGTCCATATTATCCCGCTAACATATAAGTAAAGTGAAAACATGCTCCTCCACATACCGCTTCATCCACTCCCAAAAGTATCCTTGCAACACCATTGTTCTTTGTCGTCCTGGGTGTCCAGCCCAGGGTGAGTCGTGATATTCCTTCACTATTTCCCTTCTGATTTTGGATGAATTAAGGACATAGATTTTTTCCCCAAAGCACAACAGTCCAATGTGTAGCCAAAACTTTCACGTTTTTCCATTCTTCACCTTCTTCATTATGTTATTCGTTGTGTGATCATGTTATAACCCTTCTTTTATCTTTTGGTGCAACTCTTCCAAGACATGAATCTGAAAGGCCCCTAATGTAGGAAACAAGTTCTCCTCCTCTAGGACCATGACTTTTGTCTTCCTTTGTAAGTCATCTACGATAGTGTGCAACTTGCCTGACCTATACTCAATGGTCATGTCAAACTTTGCGAGGAAGTAATTCCACATTACTTGCTTTGGTGACAACTTTGGCTGCATTGTGAAGTAACTTGTCGCAATGTTTTTTGTCTTCATGACAAACTAGTTTCCCAACAAGTAGCATCTCCAAGTCTACAAACAATGTACTACTATAGTCATATCCTTCTCGTGAACATGGAATCTATGTTCATGATATTGGATCTTTCTACTCTCAAAGGAAACTGGATGTCCCTCCTCTGTCAAATTCCTCCAATGGAAAATTCTAATGTGTTTGTCTACACTTCAAACAATTTCTCATACTCTAGCAACTTCAACATGGGAGCAATGAAAATTCTGCATTTTAACTCTCCAAACACAGACTTGCACCTCTTTTTCTAGTTACATGCTTTCTCCTTTTTCAACAAGTTAGCCAGTGATGCAACAATATTGGAGTATCCCTCTATGAACTTGTGATACTAGTTTGCTAATCCAAGGAAGACTATCACATCATGAACTATTTGTAGCTCTTCTTAATATTAAATTTATTTGAGCTTCACAGGGTCCATGTGATTTCACCTTTGGCCAATGCAATGCCCCAAGAACAATATCTCAGTCTGCCCAAAAACACACTTAGAATTCTTCAATAAAAGTTGGTTTTGTCGTAGCGCCTCAAAAACATCTACGAAATGTTTCTTGTACTCTTCCATACTTTCTTTGTACAATACGATGTCATCCAAATAAACCACAATGAACTTGTCTAAAAACGACCACAACACATCATTCATCAATGTGCAAATGTTTGCAGGGGAATTACACAACCCAAAAGGAATCACTAAGAAATCATATCTCCCATACCTCATCACTATGGATGTCTTCTCCTTGTTCTCCATCTTCAATCTGCACCTGATGATACCCATGTCGCAAGTCAAGATTTGAAAATACTTTCTCCTTAGCCAACTTGTCAAATCAATCAATGATTAAAGGAAACATGTATGATTCTTCAGAATTTGTTTGTTCAAATTTTGGTAATCTAGACGCATCCTTAGCTCTGAAGTGTCCTTCTTATTTTGGAAGAAAACTGGGGCACCATGTGGTGACCTAGATAGACAAATAAAACCTCCATCAATCAATTATGTCAATTTTCGCTTCAACTCTTCCAACTTAGGTCTAGAAAATCGGTAAGTATCTCTTGTCGATGGATACATCCCATGCTCTAGATCTATATGGTCGTCAATAGTGCATGATGGTGGGAGCACTTTCGACAACTCATCTAGAATTATTTCTGCAAATTTACCCAACAATTCAATGAGTTCAGGTGGAACAAGCGTCCCCAGTCCATCCCGTTAAACTTCCCTAACAATTGTTGCATAAATATGTGATCCATTCCACCATGTTTCTCTCTTCATACTCAGTGCAGACATAAGTTGCACCTTTCCACCAAAATTCCTTGCAATTGTGCGCACAACCCAAGCCTTATGTTCACCAAGTATAACCATCTTGTCCATCCATGTCATGAGGACATAGTGTTTCCTCCTTAGGAGCTCCTACCCAAGAATCACCTCAAAGTCATCCATAGGTATCACTGTGAAGTTAGCCCAACCTTCCCACTTATCAAGTCGAATGTGAACCGAGGAGGCAACACCAACTGCTACCTTTGTCTTATGGTTTACTTCATTCACCCTGGCTCCACACGGGGAGAATCTAAGTCTCATATCCTTGTCTACCTCAGTCTTCATAAGGCTATGCGAGGCTCTTGAGTCACCCAAATCTTGCATTTTTCTTCCATTGATAACCAAATCCAAAAAACACAACCAATGGTCTTGGCTGCCAAGATTTCCACCCAAGGCACGCAACGCACCAATCGTTCATAGATTTATGCAAACCAAGCCTTACCACTCTTTATGTGTTAAGTGAAAAGACAAACATAATCACAATACATCATACATGAATTATGCTCTTCTTCTTCAAACTGTGTGGGAGTGTCCCTTGGTCCACCTCTTAGCTCTAAGGTGCTTCGTTGCAAGTCCTTATAGATCTTGGTTCACAGCATAAACCAAGTTTCTTATGCCTCAGGTCACGATGGCACACCTTACTCAACTTTCCTTGAGCTATCCACATCCTACTTCCATTGTACGACTTCATCCACCTCTGTCCAAGGAGTCTCCCCACCTTGGTCACCCAACTCTCAAATTGTGCAAATCATGTCGTATTATGTGTTGTGTCTTCACAAAGTTCTCAAGATACTCTAATACCATATGTCATGCCCCTAAGAGTCATGCCAAATTACAAACTTGGCATCTTGTGGATGTGCGACACCACAACAGTTCTCACTTGGAATCTTGTCTCAACCAAGGATAGTTCACCTCGACTATGCCTCTTCACTTAGAAGATACCCATACTCTATTTATAGGCTACGAATGATTCACACTCTTACTCTATGCAACTTAGTTGTATACTTGGACATTTCTTAACATCCTTTAACACTTAGTCATTCTGGCATACAACATAAAACATGGGAACAAAAGAGACGCAAATATACTGTAGATGGAACCAACGGTTCCTAATTCCTAGTTTCATTTATTATATTGTGAAATATAAACAATGCATTACAAAGAGGGCACTACTATCCCAGTTACATAGATCAGATGAGTCTCACGACTCTTCCCCATACAACAAAACTATCCATACTTGTGGATATGTCACACCAGGACTTCCTCCATTGCTCCTCCTTACATTAGCCTATGGTGTGTCCCACTTGTGTGCCTAGCCTCAAACTACTTCATGTCTCTTTCGGTCACACTTCCTTCTACCTTTGGTTGTGCATCTTATGCTCTTATATGGACTCCAAGGGTTGCCAATGAAAAATTCCACACCCTTTGGGTGTGTCACGCCCCTTCACTAATCTTCACACTCAAACGAACTATCGTGCTACTTCATAGAAGAAACTCAGTGGTCATGTGTTTTTTCCTTTGGTTTTGAGAAAACAATGTGATTTTAAGAAGGTTCCTTAGAGAAACATTATTAGCGTAGGGTTGGGTTTGATTTCACAGAGGGTCCATTTAGGTAGGTGGATTGATTCATTTTAAAGCGATCTGCAATACATAATGTAGAGGTTTTCTTGGTGTGTAATATTTTCTTAAGTATTATCTCTTTTAGGTTTCCTTTATTGATTGTTTTTATACATACAATGTTTGTGAAGAAACCTCATTAGGGATATTCTTAGCACCATTCATTTAATAATTTAGCACCACAACTTGGCATTCCTTTTTTTCAAAAAAGGTGGCATCTCCTCCTAATTGCAATGGCAGGATTTGAAGCTTCTTTCCCTCCCCATTGGTATCTAAGCCAACCAAGAAAAAACAGTCTATTTATTTTGGTTGTGAGTCGACTTGCTTCCTTTGACTTGGTATTTCGAGCTTTTGGGGAGGCCAAAACCCATAAAGGTTGTGGATATCTAACAACATTTTGTGTTTTCTTGATTGTGTTGAATTCATTGTAGAAACCCATTTGAACGAATCCCCTCCTTTCAAATTTAAGAAGGTATATACATAGATAACCATAACCAATTGGTCTATCCTATTCTAGTCTCACTATTTTTCAAGGATCTTTTTATGAGCAACCAGGTTTTACAAATTTCTACTCTTTGCATTAGACACCCAAAAACATGGATTATGTTTGATTTTTAATTAGTTGTGATTTTAATTATGCAGGTGTTAGGAACATTCTCAGAGAAATATGTCAAAGTTGCAGAGGTGATGTTTGGATTTGCAAGGAAAATTAGTAGTGTAGAAAAAAGTTAAATGATTTGAAGATGACCTCATCATCTTCTCCTTTGCCTCCAAATATTCCATCTCCTATTTATGCTTTTGTGTCCATATTGGCTCAACTAACTGAGGGTATATGTGCCTTTCTTTCATTTGATTGTAGTGTTAAGTTTCATCTTTATTTTTTGGTTTTTCAATGGAAAATTGTTGAAATATTTTTGTTTGTCAAAAGAATAAAAGGCATAGCCCTCACTAAGATTGATGAAATCGGATCCCTAGCTAGTATTGCAACTACACTTGCTTCATTTAAATCTACAAGGATGGAGAATATTTCTTTTGACAATGCAGATGGTGTTGGTGGGTTTATCAACTACAATTTTTGCAACTCAAAATTATATTACATCTTTGTCCTTTGGTCAAATATATGGAGAGATGATCATGGAAATAGTTACAGTAAGCGAGAGGATTAGATTTAAATTTGAGGATTCCATTTTTGTTTCCTCCTTATTATAGGAAAAAATTATCGATGTTCCTATGAAGGTGGATGGAGCTTCTGAATCTCAAAGAAATCATATAGAAGGAGAAAATATTGATAAGTAGATTGATGTATTCTTGTCTGAAAATTCAATAGTGCAATTGGAATCCCCATGATGTAGGTCTACCAAAAATTATGACTAAGTAATGGCATACCTCTTTGTTATTTAGAAAGAAAATTGTGATGAATTTAAATGAGAAACAAAACCTTGTTAAGTCCAATGTTTGGTTCAAATTCTTTTGGTATTTGCATTTTGTTGATGACTTAATAATTTTTCCTTCGAAATGATTTCTAGATATTTTGATACAAGTATTGAAATAAAACAACAAAGGCATCACAGTGTTATCCCATCCTAATTCTAATTATGTTATTATTCCCAGGAAAAAAAAGTTACTATCTTGTCTTTGATGGTTTCAAAGTGCATTTATCTTTTAAAAAAACATGCACTAAAAGAAGTTTTCTCTCACTTCATTTTGTGTTTTTTTTTAACTTATTGAAATTAAAATTATGTATTTGCTTGTGATTGGGAGAAGTATGTCTTTATTCGATCTTAGTTTCAAAAACAAATCCTATTTTAGGGGTGGTTACACCTCATATTGTATGAGGTTTTATTTTGTGGATTTTATCATATTTATGGAAATTTGTTGTTGGTTTCTTAGAGATTTTTGTTTTCAAAAAATCTTACTTCTTCTTGATTGAATGTTTATGCTTGGTGGTGGTGTTCTCTTGTGTGTTTATCTTGTATTGATCACCCCACCCCTTAATTACATATTTGATGGTTATGAAGCATGATATCTTGATATGCTTATTTTAAATATAAATGATAGTTCTAGCCACCAAAAAAATTATATGATGATAGTGTAAAGAGATATATGTTTCATTGTTGAGATTTCCTAATAATTTTGACATTATGATATCTTATTATTGGTGTCACTAATAGAGTGTTCTATATGATCCTTTTTTAATAATAAACCTCTAAATTAAGAGAGTGTTCTATATGATCCTTTTTTAATAATAAACTTTTAAATTAATTGATATTGCACATAATAACACTTTTCACTTTTAAAGGATTGTGTAATTTGGATTGGATTGTGTAATTTGGATTTATTATGAATTAGAATAATTATGGTTTGCTATTTTCAAACTTGGTCGCAAGCACTAACACTTGTTTATTTTTATTACTAATAATATTTAAAAGTGGGACCGTTACATGTCAGCCCGAGATATTTTTAGTGGGCGTTACTGTTGTAGCCATGAAAGCTCCATCATTTCTTACTGGAGCCATTACATACTTCGAACTATAACTATGAGAGCTCTATCCTTTAATAGATAACAGTAAATACTAGATATTTAGGTCTCACACTCGGAGGAGATGTTGTAGAGATGAGAAGGCAGGCGAGGTCGGGCCATTGCGACAAGTGGGTATGTTTTAGGGGTCGACAACCCAAACGTCTCGCCCATATCCAAGTCCTTGGGGTTCTGCCCATCAGGCAGGCGCCACTGGAATCCATGGATGAGATTGGCCAAACCCAAATGAACTACTTTAAGTCCGAGATTATATCCCGGGCACATCCTCCTCCCGGTACCGAACGGCAGGAGCTCGTAATCTCTTCCCTTGACATCCAACGAGCTCCCTTGAAATCTCTCCGGTCGGAACTCGTCGGGTTTCTCCCAAAAACCGCCATCCCGGGCGATAGTCCACACATTAACGTACAACCTCGTGTTCGCAGGAATATCGTAACCAGCGACCTTGCAGGGCTCTGTTGAGAGACGGGGGACGAGCATGGGAGCCACCGGGTGGAGCCTCATCATCTCCTTCACGATCATCTGCAGATACTCTAGCCCGGGAATGTCCCTCTCCTCCACCCACCGCTCTCTTCCCACCACTCTGTCCAGCTCTTCCGTCGCCTTTTCGAAGGTTTCCGGTTTTTTCAGGAGCTCGGCCAACGCCCACTCTACAAGCGTCGCAGAACTCTCGGTGCCGCCCGCTATGATGTCCTGCACACAGACAATTCAAACGGTTCAGAGAATTAGAAAAAATGGGTAACGCCAAAAAGGAGTATGAATACAAGAAAAGTTGTAAGTGCGTGCCTGAGTGAATGCTTTAACTTTGATTCGACTCAGATTCAGCTGGGGATCGTCGGCCTGCTGCAGCAGAACATCCACCATATCCTTGGCGACATAATTCTCCACGCCCTTTCTTCGCCTTTCGTGTTCTTCCATCACTTCCTCCAGGAAAACATCCAACCTCTTGCTCAACCTCTTCATACGCCTGACGTAACCCTGGAGACCCAGCCAGCCGAGCCACGGTATAAAGTCTCCGATATTCAAAACCCCGTTCAGCACAAACAGCTCCTCCCACATCTCTCTGAATTCCGCCGGCTTTATCTTGTTCCCCGCTTTCTCGTCCAAGTACCTTCGTCCCAAAACCATCCGAGAAATTATGTTATTGCTAACATTAGTCGTCTCTTCCCTGATTTCTACAGGGAGGCCCCGCCGGCATGTCTCGAACACGGAACCTGTCATCCGCGCAACCTCTTCTACTCTGATATACTCGAAGGATTCGAGTCGCTTGGCACTGAAAAGCTCCATTAGGCAGAGTTTCCTTCCGAGGCGCCAGTTTTCTCCGTAAGGAGACCAGGTGATGTCGGAGTAGTTGTAGACGGTGTATTTCCCGGCTGCCACCCGGGGGCGGGAAGCGAAGATGAGGTCGTTTGTCTTGAGAAATTCTTGGGCCATCTCGGCCGTGGAGGCGACCACGCAAGGCACGGATCCCAATCTCATATACATGAGTGGGCCGTACGTTTTGCAAAGTCGATCCAGCGCCCTATGAGGCAGTTTCCCCATGAGATGCAGGTGCCCGATTATGGGCCAAGCACGGGGACCGGGCGGCAACTTCACAGAGTGGCGAAGTCGCGTGTAAATCGCGTAAGCGGATACGATGGCCACTGTAAGATAGCCGAGAATTCGCACATCTACAATGGCGAACACCCGCTGTAAATCCATGGCAAAGTAGAAAGTCGCAACTCTCAACATTTACAAAGTTGCTGCATAAACTAAGTTGCTCCTCGTTATGGTTTGTGGAACCGAGGAAGCGGTGTGCTTATATAGTGGAAAAATGGAATCGTTTGCGCGTTTGATAATTCCATTTTCATTCCACTACTTGCAATTTCCACAGGCTACATTTCCAGTCAAAGTATGAACTTAAATTGTTGAAGAAACGTATATAAGCCTCTTAAGTGTAGTTTATTATCCACAAATATTAACCTGTCTTCACACTTCAAAGCCAGGTTCACATAGGAAGGAGAATTTGAATAAAAGTTTGAAAATAGTCCTAAAGGACCCATCCTACCCTTCACTATGGGAACCTCATATAGTACCTCCCATTAAGATCTTTTGACCCCCACGAACCAATTCAAATTTCTCTTTAATATTTCCATGACTGATGGGTCCCCCATCACATCTTATGCTAATTATATTCCCAAACCTCTCTATTTGGTCCTATAAAATCTCTTTTTTTCATAGATCCCCTCACTTTTATCAAAGTTTAGAATTATAAAAGGAGGAGTTAGAAAAGAAAATTTACCTCATTTAGTATCCGTGTTGATCCCAACCTCATTCCAGAGTATGACGTTAAGAGTATGGACAAGATTAAATATTAATGGAATAATCTTAGTGGTCCCAATAAATCAATGGTTGTGATTTCAACCACTAATTTCTTTACTATTATAAAAGCATATCTGTTAACATTTTTATTTTTTACTTTTATTTGATCATATTTAAAATTTACTATGATAACTAGCTGATTGCCACATCACGTCTGAGTGATTAACAAAAAATAAAATTTTGTTATAAAGTGAAGAGATGTAAATCCATATTTCATTTTCTAGACCAACCAAAATCTTTAAACATTCACCGAACACAGTTTACTACTGTGCGCATTTTGTAATTAGGAGTTCATTATGCTTTTCTTCTGCACTCTACATCCAACAAAATGTACTCCGAAAAGCAAGGTAGTCTACCTCCGAAAAGCAAGGCATAGGAATCACCAAAGCTCTGATCCGGTATTTCTATGTAATTATTCTTTAATCTTCTCCGTAAAGCAAATGGATGATGGGCCCATGCTCGCAAAAGTCCTCCTCGAGTCTTTGCACGCTCGTAAAGAGAGTCCACTTACTAGTGTCAAATCACCTTTTTTAAACGAAACTGGTTGCTCTTCGTTCAAGAATGCGAAAATTTAGCTCCGGTTGGTTGGTTTTTGAGATCGGCTTAACTATATTTTTAATTATATATTTGTACTAATTATATGATATCAAATTTATTTTTCGAAATATAAAATCAGTGTCCTGACGTGAGTATTTAAAAAAAAATACGATATTGAGTGTAATGATATATTAATTTAAAAAATATGATATTAAGTATGCTATGATATAGATCATATGACAATAAGTCGGTAACAATAACGGAGATTTAGAAAAGCAAGTTTTAAGTAAGTTGGTATAAATAACGGAGATTTAGAAAAGCAAGTGTTTTTAGGGGTAGTTTAGAGTGGATGTTTTTATAAGTTTTGGACAAAAATACATCATCAAATGAATAAATAAAATTTGTAAATTTTTTATTTTTTAAAGATAGGTATTAATAAAGAAAATGTATAATATATTTTTTCTATTAATGTTTTTCATATGATTTTTATTATGTCCCCACCCTCATATATATATATGAGGGTGGTGGGTATTGTTAGCGTCAGAAGTTTCTCCTGGATTGCAGCAGGAACAGAGCCCGACGCCCATCAGTTTTATGTCACGATTTGTTTAATGGGGTGATCAAATGGATAGAGACTCAAGAAGATACAGCTTTAACTCAGGGAATGGGTCTGGTGTGTAGAAAACAAGGGAGGTCTTGATCCAACTTCCGTCAATAAGCTGAGTATAAGATGGATAGATGGAAGACTTAATGAGATGAGTGAGCAAGACTGCCTCGGGCATCAGGCCTTCGACAGCTTGAGGAGGAAAAACTCAGAAGACAATATCCTCTTGACCCCGAGTTTCAAGGAACTGAAAGGTGGCTCGACTGGATCCTCCAATTCCGAGCCATTCAGCGTTGAGAAAGCACAAGAACTGATTAGAAACCCTGCGACTATTACAGTGATCCAACCTACATCATCCTATAACAACGCAACTCGACTGGATCTTCCAATTCCGAGCTGTTCTAACACAGTGTAAACAAAGAGATGGAAAGAGGCTGACATCCATAAAGTAAGAAGTCTCAAATGCCAATACATAACTAGAGCGACCAACACTTCATCAAAACTTTACAATCCGAAGCCTAGCTCAACCATTGATGCTTTACAAAATGGCAAAAATGCCTACATATAGCCAAAACAAAACAACATCAGCGAAAACGAGAAACTGCATTAAAAACATTGCGTCTGCATGTCTTCTGACAGCCTGCATATGCAGACTCTGGCCGGTCGTGCACCCAAGACAGACACTATCAGATTTTGGACTGTCCTACTGCAGATGAATCGACTAGCTTTAGTCATTTGCTAGACTTTCTTTTTATGGCGGAGATGATGCTCAACCACCAGCAACAACCACAATAACTGCTTTCTTGGGACTGGGGACAGCCTCAGTCAACTTTGCCTTCTGGGACGTGGAGGTCTCCTAATGGTGCCACCTGGATCAATTGAACGGTCTCTCTTTGGATGCTGCATTCCCTGGACTGCTGCGAGGGACCCCTATGGCGAATGTGAAAAAGGGTATGATGGGAGCGATGGCGTCAACACTGTGGAGGTGATGGAGAGGAAACGGGAGCTGTGACATAAGCTGAGGAATGCCACGCGGTCTGAATAGGAAAGAGGAGGAAGGTGTGTGGAGTGCGGGGGTACAGGTGGACACAGAGTAAAAGGGATGATCATACAGGTGGAGG
>SNQJ01S0005755.1:110212-149733 GCA_010110895.2 Picea sitchensis
GGCCTTTGAATAAAACTCATCTAACTGGTTTTCAAAATCCCACTTCTATGCGTTTACACTAGAAGCCTAAAATCGGAGAGGAAAACACCCCTATACAAGAAATGTTGCTAACATTAGGCTCCATGGAGGATAGAGTCGTCCCTGTGATGCTCTAAGGACTCATTTTGTAGTTTCAGTGCCTTGCTGTTGGGCTATGGATTCAAGCTCAAAACACCCCCTACTGAAAATATAGGCCGAAAAATAAAAGTGAAACAAAACAGGATACATGCTCAAAAGAGCTTATTTATGCACAGTCCTAATACTAATAAAATATTTTACATGGGGCTAGGTGAAAGCAGACTTCCACCATAGCCATTCAAGCAACTTCCTGGATAGAAGCTTCTTCCTTCTGTCGATGATCACCAACAGATAGTGTAACCATGACAGCAGAACGGCTACACTCTTCAACTTCTCCTCACAGGCTGAAGTTGATACGAAATAGGGCAGCTCCAAGGCATAAAGGACATGCCACTCCATGTATTCGCCGACAGGGTCATAGAATGAGTGGCAAATTTAAGAAAATTGGTGACAGGCAGCTTCCTCTACTACACAGTTGTTCACATGAGGCCGAATATCACTGACAAGCATAGGTGAGTGGACAACTGTCATAGGCTCACTGATCTCAGGCAGTGGCTACTCGTCGACTGGCTCTGGACGAAAGGCAGACTGCTCCTATGGTTCTTTCTCCTCTTCTGGTTGGCTCTCCCCCAGGTCAGATTCATAATCATCATAAACAGGACCTGTGGGAAAGCTCTGCTCTTGGAAGTCCTGCATTTCCAGCTCAGAACTTGATTCATAGCTGTCATAAAAAGGTTGTCTGTTCTGATCAACAAAAGGTGATGTGGGGTTCTGATGCTCCTCTTCCACAACTACCTCTTTTATGTTTTGATTTGAGACAGTAGGCTCATCGGGGGCAGATGTTAACGCGTCTATGAAATCTTCAATAATCTCTTCGAAAAAGCCGCCTAGAACATCTGCCTTGGACACTGGAAAATCCTCTGCACAGTCTTCAGATTTCAACCTTTCTAATTGAGTACAGAGATACTTCACCTGTTCCCTCAGCTCGCTCAGGGTATCTTCTTCCTCCCTGGGATCTTCATCACTTCCATCACACTCCTCTGATGCAGACGAATGGGGAGGAGAAAGGAATGATTTCTGATCCAGGTCATCAGGATCATCCTCACAACCTATGTCAGAAATAGCTTAATTTTGTACAGAGTTTTGGTATCCCTCACCACAGTTATGACAAATTAACTCAGAGGGATAAAACTCCTAACAATAGGCAATGAAAGCTGCATGAAACTCTGAGAGTGAAGCAATGCTAGCAGGGGGTAAAGAATGATACCATTTATGTGCATCCCCTGCTAACGAGAACATGAACATCTTCAGTAATACATCCTCATGATGTATCTCCCACTGATGCATGAGTTCATGAAACTCACTGAGGTGCTGAGCAGGGTTGTCCTCTTCACATTTTCCAAATATGGGCAAATAATCGCCCCATTCATTCAGAGAGGGGACAACATTAGGAAAACCAGGAATAACAAAAAAACTAAAAGGAGCAAAGTTACCTGCGAGCAAGTATTTTCTCCATATCGAACTAGTGGAGTCGCCAATCGATCCTTGAATCATGGAGTCTCCAGGTGAAAGATGCATAGCTTCGAATGTGTCTGGTCCTTGTTCACCATCAAAGGCCAGATCCTAATGTTTTTGTTACCCCAGGAAGCTTCTCAGGCTGAGAAAGCAACTGTTGAAACCTTCTTGAGAAAGCTCCTCTGGGTCAGCTTTCAGGGGTGCCAATAGTAGCCACAGCTGAAACAGTGATGTGGAAACCTTGGAGTCGCCACAGTGGAGTCGCCAGGTGCATAGTAGCAATCTTGAAGGGCTCTGATGTCTGATGCACCTTCAGAATCAGAGGCTCAATGTCGTTCAATCCCGGGGAAAATTTTCAACCTCGTCCCTCGCAACCGCGCCAGAAATGTTACCGTCAGAAGTCACTCTTGGATTGCAGCAGGAGCAAAGCCCAACGCCCATTAATTTTATGTCACAATTTGTTTAATGGGGTGATCGAATGGATAGAGACTCAAGAAGATACAGCTTTAACTCAGGGACTGGATCTGGTGTGTAGAAAACAAGGGAGGTCTTGATCCAACTTTCGTCAGTAAGAAGAGTATAAGATGGATAGATGGAAGACTTAATGAGATGAGTGAGAAAGACTGCCTCGGGCATCAGGCCTTCGACAACTTGAGGAGGAAAAACTCAGAAGACAAGATCCTCTTGACCCCGAGTTTCAAGGAACTGAAAGGTGGCTCGACTGGATCCTCCAATTCCGAGCCATTCAGCATTGAGAAAGCACAAGAACTGATTAGAAACCCTGCGACTATTACAGTGATCCAACCTACATCATCCTATAACATCGCAACTCGACTAGATCCTCCAATTTCGAGTTGTTCTAACACAGTGTAAACAAAGAGATGGAAAGAGGCTGACATCCATAAAGTAAGAAGTCTCAAATGCCAATACATAACCAGAGTGACCAGCGCTTCATCAAAACTTTACAATCTGGAGCCTAGCTCAACCATCGATGCTTTACAAAATGGAAAAAATGCCTACATATAGCCAAAACAAAACAACAACAACGAAAATGAGAAACTGCACTAAAAACATTATGTCTGCATGTCTTTTGACAGTCTGCATATGCAAACTCTGGCCGATCGTGCACCCAAGACAGATGCTATCAGATTTTGGACTGTCCTGCTGCAGATGAATCGACCAGCTTTAGTCATTTGCTGGACTTTCTTTTTATGGCAGAGACGATGCTCAACCACTAGCAACAACCACAATAACTGCTTTCTTGGGACTGAGGACAGCCTCGGTCAACTCTGCCTTCTGGGACATGGAGGTCTCCTAATGGTGCCACCTGGATCAACTAAACGGTCTCTCTTTGAATGCTGCATTCGCTGGACTACTGCGAGGGACCCCTATGGCGGCTGTGAAAAAGGGTATGATGGGAGCGATGGCGTCAACACTGTGGAGGTGATGGAGAGGAAACGAGAGCTGCGACATAAGCTGAGGAATGCCACACGGTCTGAATAGGAAAGAGGAGGAAGGTGTGTGGAGTGCCGGGGTTCAGGTGGACACGGAGTAAAAGGGATGATCATACAGGTGGAGGTGACTGGGAGTGAGAGGGACACATGGCAGGAGACGAGAGGGCGATGAGCTGAGGAGGGGCCATGTGGATGGAAAGAGGGAAGTTGGATAGATGACGGGGGAAGGGGGTGGCAGTAGGTGGAGAACAGGTGGCAATGGGGAGGACGAATCAGACAGTGACACGACAGGAAGGGGGGCCCGCTAGAGTGAAATTCCATTCCGGACCCCCCCCTCCATTAAAGGCAGAACCGATGGGGGGGGTCCGGAATTCAATACAGACCGTAGATCTAAGCGCCGAGACTTGGTCCGTCCAGATGCACGCGTACATTATTTTCGATTCCAGAAACCCCCCCCCCCNAGCCAGAATGACGGAGGGGGTGCAGAATTGAACCTCGTCCGTGAATTTGAGTGCCTGGATCATGACCATCCAGATCTGCGCCCTCTTTAAATTAAATGTGCCCGAGCCTTGCTGATGGATGAATGGCTGAGATGACCTCGGCGCTTTCAGCATGAAAATCCCGAAGGGACCCACTCGTGGCTCAGCTATTGCGCCGCGTGTCCTCCAGAGGAACGGTCGAGATGGTATTTGATGTTAGAAGAGGGTTTCCTCCATTACCATGCTCGCTTGACGTGACCGGGTGCTAGGACCATAGGCCTAGCTTCAAAGGCGCTTATCGATGTTTCGGGGTTCAGGGTTTCGAGATGTGAGATGACGAGGGACTTTTACCCTTCGAACTCTCGAATGCTGATATGCCGACGCGACTAGATCACGCTCCATGCATCACTGGATCGAACGACCCAGATTTAGTCTCGAAATATAGGCGTTTTCTCTGACGCTATATATCGGGTAACTGGGTAGCCCTGAAATTCCAATGACCATTGATCTGCTTCGTCGCTTGATCCTTGTCGTTGAAATCAGACTGCTCGCTCGCTTGATTTAAGCCTAAAATGGACTTCTTCTGTGAGTTGTGCTCAGCGCTTATGGCTGTGGCCTTTGAATAAAATTCATCTGACTGGTTTTCAAAACCCCACTTCTATGCGTTTATACCAGAAGCCTAAAATCGGAGAGGAAAACACCCCTATACATGAAATGTTGCTAACAGGTATTAATAGAGAAAATATACAATTATATATTTTCTCTATTAATGCCCTATATATGAGGGTGGGGCCATTAATAGAGAAAATATATAATATATTTTTGGCATTAATAGAGAAAATAAATGAAAATATATTATATATTTTCTCTATTAATGCCCCTAATATATTTTCATATATTTTCTCTATTAATGCCAAAAATATATTATATATTTTCTCTATTAATGTCCCCCACCCCTCGGGGGCATTATATATAATATATTTTCTCTATTAATGCCCCCAGACACCCTCATATATATATGAGGGTGGGGGGTGGCGGAAGGGCATTAATAGAGAAAATATAAAATATTATATATTTTCTCTATTAATGTCCTTCCCCCACCCTCATATATATATGAGGATGGGGGAGAGGCATTAATAGAGAAAATATAATTATAGAGAAAACATAATTACATATTTTCTCTATTAATGTCCCCCATATTTTCTCTATTAATGTCTCATATATATGAGGGTGGTGGGAGACATTAATAGAGAAAATATATTATTTGGAGTGGCATTAATAGAGAAAATATATTTCTCTATTAATGTTTCATATATATGTCTCATTAATATAGAGAAAATATATTATATATTTTCTCTATTAACAATCCCTCGCCCTCATATATATAAGGCATTAGTAAAAATAGAAGTGTACTTTACATTTTTCACTTTTTGTTGATGCAAAAATGATTTGAATTTAAATTCATATATATATATAAACCAACCATGCTTCCCACTTATACAATACTGTGTTCCCTTTACGAGGCGACATGGACATTTTTTATTCGACATTTTGGCTAATGGTGTTTGAAGAGTATCGAATATGCGAAGTGTGTAGAAGATAAGAGATAAAATTTGTATCATAGTTACATCACATGATCCATTTATAATGTATGACGTGTAGTTGCTTGAACAAACTCCATAAGATAAGACCTTCATCCAATACAATAATAATCTATCCAAATAAGTCTTCCCTTTTAAATTATTTTGTACATGTATTTAATAAAGATTCCTCCATGATTACAATTAGGTTTGGAATTTGATGTTATGGAAGGTGTTGGATAGGTTTGGAATTTGATGTTATGGAAGGTGTTGGTGTGTTTTCGATATGTATTAGATAAGAAATATTTTACTTTTAATATAAAAAACCGTATTTTAAAATAATTAATGAAAATGTATTTAATTGTTGTATGTAAATGGTAATTGTATTTTAAAATAATTAATGAAAATGTATTTAATTCTTATATGTAAATGGTAATTGTTAAATTTTATTGTAAACATAAATAGTTTTCAGGTTTAGTTGAAAAAGCTATAAATTAGATGTGAGTTCTCTCTCAAGGTTGGAAAGGTTATAAGTTCAATTTTCTTAATTCTTTAAGGATTAGGCTTTATTATTGAGACTCACAATTTATTTTAGTTACCATCTAGGGATCATGAGAAATACTAAAAATTTTCAGTAAGATTTTTCTATATATTTTCTCTAATCTCTTAAAACATATAAATAATTCTAAAGAAAAATAAATAATACTTTACTGTTTTTCTTAAAGTTCAATATACCAAGGTTCTTCTACAATTGAATGAGTAACATGTATAGGTGTAAGTTTTAAACCTATGAAGTAAAGCTATGCATACAAATTCTTAAATAAAACAAAAAATAATCAACTTTTCATTGTATTAATTTCAGCATTCACAATACAATATATACAATATTTTAGGTATTATGAAACTACCAAAACCATGATCCTTTAATCTAGGGTTAATTTAGAAAACCACTAGAGCGAAATACACTAAAAAGGAAAAAAAAAACACCAAAAAAAATAATTTTGGGGCATTTCCCAAAGCCAGAGGCTTTCTCCTAAACCAGGGGGCAGGGGGGAGGGGATGTTGGACACCCCTACGATGACCCCACGAAAAAAATTCCCGGTGCACATGTAGAGAAAGAGCGATAGCTGGTGAGATTGGCAAACCCTGTCGTCAAATATGATGCATGGCGACCCTTCTAACAAAAATTCCTAAGTGCACATGTAGAAAGAGCTTATAGTCAGAGATCAAGTAAACTGCCACAAATATGATGCACGCCTCCCCCCACCCCACACACACACAATCACACACATACACACATGCAAAGAATATAATACATATCCAACATTGTCCCGCTTGTCATTTCTTTTCATACAAGACATCATAAGATTTCATAATCAATAATCCAGGACAACAATGCCCATTGTTTCTCTACACCAGGAGAACTTCTTAGTGCTCACAAACTTTGTCAATGAATCTGCAACATTCTTCAAAGTGTCAACCTTCTCCAACAACACCTTCTTGTCTTAAACCATGTCTCTAACAAAGTGATATTGAACATCAATATTCTTTGTCTTTGAATGATAAGCTGGGTTCTTTGCCAGGAAGATTGCACTCTGACTGTCACAATCTAATATTTTTGCTTGTTGTACCAACCGAATACTTGAACACAATCTTTGTAACCATATTGCTCCCTTTCTTGCATGAGTGGATGCCATGTATTCAACTTCAGTAGTTGACAGTGCCACTACAACCTATCTTTTTCTCATCCAACTAATTGCTCCTCCAAATATATTAAAAACATACCTACTTGTAGATATTTTTTGGTATAGATAGCCATCACATTCAACGTAAACAAACCTATGTATGTCCAACATTTTTTCCAATCTTAGTCTTCCTTGGTAGGACAATCCATAACTAGAAGTGCCACGCAAATACCTAAAAACCCTCTTTACTTTTGTCCAATGCTCCTCCATGGTTTTGACAAATACTTGCTCAAAACTCCCAATGCATGTGCAATATCCAATTTATTACAAACCATTTCATACATCAAACTTCGACTAACCACACTATCATATGGAACATGGTACATGTCCTCTTCGTATTCATGTGTCTTGGTACATTAATATATAGATATATTTACGCCTAGATGAATAGGAACCTAGACCGATTTACTTTCCCGCGTATTAAACCTCTTCAATATAGTCTCAACATATTTTCTCTTATTCAACTAGAGTTTTATGTTTGCACAATCTCTTTTAATTTCGATACCTAGAATGAAATTAGTAGCATCGAGATCCTTCATGTCAATTTTGGAGGATAGTTGTGATTTCACCTCCTTGATAACATCCATGTTATTTCCGACCAATAACATGTCATCAACACACAACACTACATAAATGAAGTGATTACCAACCTTCTTGGAATATACACAGTGATCAATCATGCTTCTCACAAATCATATTCTAGGGATGTATGTGTCAAAAGTTTGGTACCACGTCCTAGGTGATTTCTTCAAAACATATATTGACTTCTTTATCTTATAAACCAACTCTTTATTTCCCTTCACTACAAATCCTTCTAGTTTCTTCTTCCAGATTCCCATGCAGGGATGTTTTCTTCACATCCATTTGTTCTACTTCAAAATCAGAAGAAACAACAACAAATAAAACAAATATAATAGAAGTTAACTTGGTAATAGGAGAAAAACATTCACCAAATTCAATTCCCTCTACTTAGGAATAACCTTTTGCTACTAATCGAGCTTTGCATTTCTCCACTTTTCCTTCAACTTCTTCTCAAAAATCCATTTGTTTTCAATGGCCTTTCTTCTAGTTGGCAACTCAACTAGATCCCATGCCTCATTCTTATCCAAGGAATCCATCTCTTCAACCATGGCCTTCTTCTAGAGTTTACTATCCCATGAATGCATTGCTTCCCTGAAAGTTCTAAGATTATCATCAGTAATAGATAAAGAAAAATTGGCACATAAATTAGGTGGACTATACCTTTTTGGTTTCTTTTTTTTCCTCATTGATATCCTCAATACTGGAGTATGAGGTTCTTCTTCTTCTGATTCATCTTCTTCCATTGATTCATATTTTTGATCATCCAACTCAAACTCTATTTTCTTAAGTTCTTCTTGCATTGGTAGGAATTCCTATTTGGGAACATCTTTAACCTTTGTAAAAACAACATCCTAACTGTAAACAATCTTCTTAGTTTCTGGGAAAATTATTTTGGGGTTTCCCACTTCCTTAAGATGAATAGCATGGAATATTTAGAATACACCATCCTTACACGTACCAAAAATATGAGGTTACCAAGGCAATCCATAAGTTAAGAAGAACAAAAAAAAAAAAAAAAATCATAAGGAAAACACTTTGTAGAATGAGAATTGGAAGAACAAGGTAGACAATTAGGTAGATGAAATGAAAACACAATGGAAGTCTTGGTAAAAAGAAAACAAAATTGTCAAATAACGAGAGGCCTTTGCCACCACTTAACTTTCTTTCATATGACTTGCAAGCCCAAATTGGCTAGCCCACCCATCTATAAGGAAAAAGTGATGGAATCAAATGAATTTGAGGTTTCCCACTTTCTTGGGATGAGTGATACGAAATATTTGTGAGCCACCATACTTACACCTACCAAAAGGATAGGTTTTCCAAGACACGACTTAAAATTTGTTAGATGACTTGTAAACTCAAATTGGCAAGCCATCATGTGCACAAGGAAGAAGTGAAGAGACCTTGAATGAATTTGAGGTTTCCCACTTCCTTGAGACAAGTGTGATCGAATAAATGAGCCTCCATCCTTACGCCTACAAAAAATATGATTTTCGAAGACAAGACACAAGGAAAGAAGACAAACCCCAAAAGAAGCACAAGGAAAACATCATGAAAAATGAGAATAGAAAGATGAAGGAAAAAAACAAGGTAGATGAAAAAAAATCAAAAGGGAGAACTTGGTAAAAATACAAAAAATATGTTGAATAAGGAGAGGCCTTGGTCATCACTTAATTTTCTTGAGATGACTGACAAGTCCAATTTCGAAATCCTACTTGTGCATGACAGAATAAGCGAGGATACCAAACAAATTTGGTGTTTCCCATTTCTTTGAAACAAATGGGCATGGAATAAAAATGTCACCATCCTTTTTCTTCTCAAAATATGGATTCCTCAAGGCAATCCATAAGGAAAGAAGTGAAAACACTAAAATAAATATAAGGAAAACACCACACAGAAAAACAAGAGCAAGACAAAAGAAAACAACAAGGAAGATGAAAAAAAACCATTTGGGAGTGCTTGGAAAGATAACACAATTTTCAAATAAGGAGAGGTCTTGGTCACCACCTAACTTTTTTAAGACAACTTGCAATCCCACCTTTCCTTAAAGAAGAGGTGAAGGGACCAAACAATTTTGGGGTTTCACACTTCCTTGAGATGAGTAGCATGGAATATTTACAAGCTTCCATCCTTACACCTACTAAAAACATGGGGTTTCTAGGACAAGGCAAAGGAAAGAAGACAAAACACTAAATGAAACATAAGGAAAACACCATGTAGAATGAGAAGACGAAGACAAAGGTGAACAATGAGGTGGAGGAAATGGAACCATAAGGGAGCACTTGGTAAAAATACAACAAAATTTTTAAATAAGAGGTCTTGATCACCACTCAATTTTTAAGTTTTTTTTAGATGAGTTGCAAGCCCAAATTCACAAGCAAGCTCATGTACAAGGAAGAAGTGAGGATACCCTGAATGAATTTGGGATTTCACACTTCCTTGAGAAAAGTGGAATGAAATAAAGAATCCTCCATCCTTACACTTATAAAAAATATGGGATTGCGAAGAAAAGCCACAAGGAAAGAAGACCAAACACTAAATGAAACACAAGGGAAACACCATGCAGAAATAGACGAGGAAGACAAAAGTCAATGAAAAGGTAGAGGAATGAAACCATAAGGTAGTTCTTGGTAAGAAGAAAAAAATTTGTTAAATAAGAATAGGTATTGGTCACCACTTAAATTTTTGAGATGACTTGCAAGCCCAGATTGGCAAGCCCTACCATGCAAAAGGAACAAGTGAGGAGACCTTGAACAAATTTGGGGTTTCCCACTTCCTTGATACAAATGGTATGAAATTAAGGATCTACCATTATTACACCTTCAACAAAATAGAGTTACAAAGACAAGACACAAGGCATGAAGACAAAACAATGAATGAAAGTCAAGGAAAACACTGCATGGAATGGAGAAAGTTGAAGGAGAAAAATGAAGTAGATGCAACAAAACCACAAGGGAGGATTTGGTAAAAATAAAAATAAAATTTACAGATAAGGAGAGGGCTTGATCACCAATCAAATTTTTTGAGATCACTTACAAGTCCAAATTTTCAATCCCACCTGCACACAAGGAAGAAGTGAGGAGATGAAATGTGTTTTCGGTTTTCCACATCATTGATATGAATAGCATAGAAAAAAACTCACCTAAGAGTCTTATAGTGAACTTCTAATGGCCACAAGTGAATTGGCATTCAAATATTCAATGGGAAAGTTGGTCATTCACACTCAAATTGAGATTGAGTATAAAAATTACATTATTCATATTCATATTCTTATAGGAAAAATAAATTAGCTCCCATTACCCAATCTATACTAGAATTCCTCTTAATTGTGGTCTAATTAAAGGACATATGTAATTCTTGTAATTTATTTATGGTTATAGTTATACATATATCTAACTTATAACTCGAGTTCAACTCTCAAGGGAAAAATCGTAAAGTCATCTGAATACCTGAGTGTGAAGGGCCTCTATCACACATGCTACTATATCAACTCTAGAAGAACGTGTGCCATGCCACTTTGACATAGTTGTATCATCTAATAGGAGTTGTAAATGCCAAAAACAAAACACAATTACAAATACTTTATAGTTAAGTTTACCAAATATTTTTCAATTGTAAAAATTATGTACATAGTCAATGAAGATATAAAATATGCCCTACTAACCTCATCCAAGAAACTATTATGAGTAGGAATCGCTATGGGGCCATGCCGAGCATGCACATAATAAGAGAATTGATACAAAGCAACATGCATGGAATGATAATGGATAACTTTAGTAGATGACATTCATGGTGCATAATTGGCATGACTTGAAGGCCCTAAACTTGGTGTTTGAACATCATCTTATGATGACTCCTGATGGGATGCTTCGACAAACACGCTATGTTGAACTAAACTACATGTCAAGGATGATATAACAATACTAGTGGCTTGGAACCTATTTTCAAGCCAAGGTGGCTTGTAGGGGCGGTTAGACATGTGCCTAAGTGAGGAAAACCCTCTCAATGGGATACACCTAGCCCTACTCAATCTTGAGCAAAGCCAATACCAACCCCTTGAATTCACCAATGTCAAAATAATTGACATGGAGACCCATAATAAAATAGCCCCATAATTTACAAAGAATATACAAGGGAACCCCCCATTATTGCAAGGAGGTTTATCAAATACCATAAACCACTTATCCATTTGATGGTGTTTCCATGGATGGAATTTGCACCAATCCATGCAATGATGCCTATTTCTCAAATAGGGGGTTGGTTGGCTCTAGGGCCAAGAAACAATTGAGCAATCATCTCTATGGCTATATGTAATTTTTTCACTTCATATTTACTAGTGTCAGCTGAGTAATACTCTTTCATCCTAGACTTATATTCGTATGTATTAGATAATTGGCCATGAGCACAGTGAATGAAAGAAACAATTTTTTCCAACAAAGTGGCCAACAAAGTAATGGATGGCTCTCTATTGTTCCCTATCTCACCAATTAAGTTCTTTAGTTCATCTAAACATTGATTAATTTATGTGTATGAATCTTGTGGGGGGTTATGGTTAAGGTTTGGATCAAGGTTTTTCTCCATAGTGGAAAAATAAATGTTGCATTTAAGCACTAATAAAATGTTTTTAAAAATTATTTAAATTTCCATAATGTAACAAAAAAAATGTGATTTTCAATCAAATCTAACCAGAAATAAGAGCTCTTCTATAGAAATTTACAAATTCCAATGACACAAATTTACCTCCTGTTTGTCCTTGCTAATATTGGGTTGAATTAGTAAGAACACACCCATGGTTGGGAAGAAGGAATAGGAGGAAAGCATCACAGGTCAACTAAAAACAGAGAAATGTAGTTTCATTTTTTTCTTATTACATAAATAAATTCACACATGCACATGATTTAGAAACATGAACATATTTTTAATGTGAACAAATTCTTTTTATTAATAAAATTGACGAGGAAAGTTGGTTCCATGAGGCAATTGCATGCATGAAACTGTAGTAAAGGTTGAATCTATTTAAATAGGAACAAGTGCACATTTCAAAAGCATGTGCACATTCCTCAAAATCACAATATCTGTGTGTTCATGTTGTAGTGAAAAAAGGAAGCAAATTCAGGCACATTCCCTTTTCTTAAAGTTTTCTTTATGTTTTAAAGACAGAAAATGATGTTCTAGTGGCATTCCATTTTTCATATATTTAGCATCTTTTATTTTTTATTTTTATTTTGTGTCCATCACATATCTACTTTGTATTGATTATGCAACATTTTCTTCCTTTTTACACACCTTTAGTATGTGAAATTTACATCATTTTTGTGTCTCTTTTATGTCTTTCATTGCGTCTCTCTTACGACACAAAGAAGATGCAAATACACACAAAAAGGATAAAAGAGACGCATCAAGGATGCAAAACATGATGCACATTAATGAAAATTTGATGGAAATGGAACATATTGAGGATGGAAAATAACAAAAAGAAGTGGGAAAATAACATACTAAATATGTAAAAAGAAGCAACAAAGGTTGTGTTCCTCTTTGCAAAGGCCATTTGTCCGATAAACATTGTAGTAGTGTACTGTGATTTGAATATGTGACCTATAAATTATTATCAAAGTGTTTGATCAATTATCCTATTACTATATATGGTGAGTGTTTATAGGGTGTGTTACACCCCCATGCCTACGGGTAACTAGAGGAGATCATGTCTCATGGAACACAATGGAGAACATGATCCCAACCATGATGATGATCCACATGTCCTCAAATGGAAGCCCAACAACCCCCCTCATCCACCTTTATAGTTACATGTAAACCAAGGCTCATCACATCCAAGAAACCCCGAGTATGGGAGATGGTAAGCCATTGTCACCATGACGTATGTTAGTCCTTTTTCATGCAAAGTGTTGTGATTAATTTGTCAAGAATGTGGTTGAGGATCTTTAGTAAGATGGATAATGGATCACACATTTGGGAAATTCTGCCAGTTGCCTTGTTTCACATTGGTGGTCATCTTTTGTTCCTTAGTCCCATGTTGTCGCCCAGGGAAAAGGGGTACTACTGGGGGTCCTCTCAATGATAACGTTTCATGCGTCCCCATACTTAACACTTTCCATCATGGATCCTCTCATAGTGTACTCAAATTCAGCAATGGTTCATGGTCCATTCTCTCATAAGAAGAGGGGTTAAAGGCCTAGAGGTTGTTTTGAAATTGCTATGAAAAGAATAAGAAACTGATGCTAAAGAAAGAATGGAATGATAGAAAAACAGGACCAACAAAATCTGGTTAAAACTTGAGCTCTACCCTTTCAGTGCTCACCTTGGTCCAAAAAATTCAATGCTAATGGCTTGAAACCTTACAAAGGTGACTTGCAAATATAATAAAGCAGGACTAGTTAGAAAAAGGGAAAAGGGGGGATTGGAAAAAATAACACATAAATATGGTTAACTCAAGAGCAAGAACAACATCCACAAAGGTTCTCATAGAAATGGATTCAATGACACCATTATCTATGAAGTAATCTCTAAACCATATCACTTTCACACTTACTCTTGAAGGGTTTTTACTTTCCCTTGTCACTCTCAGGAACTATCCCTCTACCTGGGTTTATTTATTTCTTATCTAGGTGGCACACTTGATAGGGTTTGATGAAGGCCCTCCCATATTTAAATTTGGTAACTCACATGGGGTCCTGAGCTGATGTGATGCTTGAAGGGGATACTGAGGTGAATTGTTTTGCATGACCTATATCTTAAGTTACAACTTACTTTGCATGTTTTAAGGACTAGTGTTTCTTATGAACTTTGGCTACCCATTCTTTTGTTGGTTGTGGAGGAGGATTATCTTCCTGATTCAGAGGTCTTGTTTCAACCATGTTCGGATCTCATTTCTTGAAAAAGGGGTGGGGAGGTTCCCCCCCGCATCTATCTCTAGGGGGTTCAGGGGGGGAGACAACACTAAATTGGAGCCCCCTAGAGGGGGTTCTGGGACAATGCCCCAAAAGAGATTTTTTTGGGAAAATTGCCTTATAAAATATTGCAATTTCATAGTGAATCTGAACCATTCATCGTTATGTTGCATATATTATGGTAGAATTTATGTTAGGTGTTTTTACCTAGAAGGAAACCATCTTTTATATATGAGGGAATTATATTGTGGCTAGGTATGAGACTAAATATTGTATTTTGAGAGAGGAGATTGTGAGAGAAGAAGAGGAAGTTACAATGAGTGTGTTGTAGCCGTAGGTTGTATCCCTTCATCTGTTGGATAATAATAAGGGAATTACTGTCAATTTCTCTGGTGGATGTATCCCATATTGAGTGAACCACATATATCTATGTCTCTATTGTATTGTGTATCTTCTTTGTTTTATTTCCACATATGTTTTATATTATTGATGTGTGATCCTCTTTTTCTCTCATATTTTTATACCTTGATTTGTTTTGGATGGTCATGACATGGTCCTTTTAGGGACATCCTAGGATTGTACCCAAGATGTTGTGCCTTTATTGCAGGACCTTGGCGTGTGTGATGGAGAGCAGTGGGTCATCTAGTGACCAACCACCTTCAGATATTGGCTCTCACATTCTCAAAACCATGGATGATGGAAATATGGGCTTGGTTTGAGCAGATGGGAAGCGTACCCCAAGGCTTATTTACCTACAAGATAAAGGACATTGCAACAATAGTGACTCAGACATTGTTCATATATGATATTCAACCCTCCACTGCTTGGATGCAACACATTGAAGCCCTTGAAGTCACCCTTTTGACCTTGACGTCACCTTCTAGGGTTTGAAGTTCTTAGGGTTTGATGGATGGATGGGTACAAGAGATGATTTGGCATGACCTTGGGTGAGGAGACATGTCAGTTGACACTTGATTCTCCTTGGAGGATTCCATATGGATTTTGGAGGCCTTACCTTATCCTTTGGAGGCTTAACATCACCCTACCTAGCCTTGATGTCTCACCTTGATGTATCACATGTGTGGGATATTTTAATTTACATTTTCTCTTTATCATTTTCTAAAGGTTTAAATGAGGGGTTGAACCCACTTATTATTTGTTCTTGACATTTTATGTGGACAAATATGTTAGGGTGGCCTCATATAAGAAGGATACCCTCACTTCCATTTTTATCACCATCTTTCACTGACCATTGTGAGTAGTTCTTCTGAAATTTTCACCCTCTTTGGGGTAAATGACTCTTCTCTCTCATCTGTTATGCTTGGAAAGGTCTCTTGTGGATGGATTTGTTGATTTTGGATGTATATTTCTTCAATTAGGGTTACATTCTCTTGGTTTCTTTGATGAAGTGAGTGTATTTCTGCAATTTATTTTCATGCTTTAATATTTATGGTGAAATTGCTATTTGTTGCAAGGAATCTTGTTTGGTGAAACCCTAAGAGATGAACATAAGTGCTTCTTCCTCTCATAAGGTTATATTTGTCTAAAAATTGGTTAATTTCCTTTTCTATCCCTAAAGTGCTAGCACTTTAGGATCTTAGCCCTAGACTTTTGATCTTTGACATAGTTGAAGCTACAAGAAGGGAGGAGCAACTTCAAGGGCCCAAATATGCTTGCACCCTATATAAGTTATTCTCCTCAAGATCTGATACCTAAGGCCCAAATGTGCTTGCACCTTAGGGTTTATATCCTACCTCTTGGTTTCAAGTAGGCGAGATTGCTATATATATGCCACAAAATGTTCTTGTTCTGGGAAGGTGTCAAATCACCTTCAAACCTCTTACCTTTCCTTGACCTAGACCAATCATTTGGTGATGAAGATAGTGGTAGGTAGGTAGGCTTGGCTAATAAAAAAATTATTTGATCGCTTGAGGTCACCAATGAAGCCTCCCTTATGGTGGACCTCTTCCATCACTAAAATGAGGGAAGTCCCTACTTAGGTGAAAATGGTTTGTTCTTCCACAGTTATGTAATATTTGAGAGTATTGTGTTGGGATTTGCATAAGTACGAATCCTGCACGGTAACAGGGTAATTATGACTTTTTATATGATGTAGATCATGACTAAAAATTCTTAAACATAATTTGATATACTCAATGTTATTATATTTTATTTGTCTTTAACTTTTAATATTAAATTTTGAAAATACTTGATACAAATTATAAATATTATATCAACATTAACATAAATTTTTAATACTAAAATTTAAAAGTGGGACTCTCAATTTAGGATGTAGTATAAATTGAGGTGTTTTCCATAATTGAACAAACTTCACAATTTTTAATGTTTCACCATTTTGTCAATTAAAACAATGTCTGAGCTATTTAAATAAGAGGTTGTTTTGACAATGTTTGTAAAACCCATTTTTTCTTATTATTGTAGATGAAGAATCATCATGAAGCATTGAACATGAAAAAAATTGCCATGTTTGGAGGATCATTATATCTAATATATTCACATAACCTATATACCTAATGCATGAAGCTAAACCACATACATAAGTGACACACATAAGTGGAATCACTCTCGGACACATAAGAGAAAGCGTGCTCCCACTCCACAGTGATGCACATAAGGAATGAAGTGAGGCATACAAGAAACATTCACACACATATGTAATGCACTCACATTTAACTGACAGTTTCACACATCAAATTCACAATTCATTTTTTCTTATTATTGTAGATGAAGAATCATCATGAAGCATTGAACATGAAAAAATTGCCATGTTTGGAGGATCATTATATCTAATATATTCACATAACCTATATACCTAATGCATGAAGCTAAACCACATACATAAGTGACACACATAAGTGAATCACTCAGACACATAGAGAAACGTGCTCACTCACATAAGTGATGCACATAAGGAATGAAGTGAGGCATACAAGAAACATTCACACACATATGTAATGCACTCACATTTAACTGACAGTTTCACACATCAAATTCACAATTTTGTAACATTTAACCATTTTTTCAAATAAAGCAATGTTTGAACTATTTACACAAAAGGTTGTTTTGTCAATGTTTGTCAAACCTACTTTTTCAAATCTATGTATGTAAGTGCCCATGTGTTATTATTGCAGATGAGTCCAATCATCTTGAAGCATTGAAGGTGAAAAAAATTCCGAGTTTGCAGGATCATTATATCTAATCCATGCATTTAAACAACATACATAAGTGACACACATAAGTGAAGCAGTCACACACATAAAATGATGAGCTCACTCACATAGGTGATGCATATAAGCAATGAAGTGAGGCACACAAGAAGAACTCATGTACATAAGTGATAAACTTAACATTAATGACACACCTAACTTTTGCACCTACCCATACATCCACATAAGTGACACACTCATGTACATAATTGAGGTTGCAAACATACAAATAGATGCCCCTCTAGTAACAAAAAAATGACAATAAATTAGGATGAAAGTACTATGGTCGCAATAAGGTGTTGCAAAGGATTAGTAGTATGGCTTATAGAATGGAGTTTCATTTTCCTTCACGTGTACACCTGATCTTTTATGTTTCTTGTTTAAAGAAAGCACTTGGCGACAAGGTTGTAGTTCAAAATATTTTTCCAAAGTTGGATGAAGAGGGAAAAATCATACTATAACCTAAAATAAACATTGAAACATGGATAAAACAATTATGGAATTCAAAAAAATTTACTAAGTACCTCATCAAGTGGAAGAACCTACCAATAGAAGATGCAAAGTGGGAAGATGAGTTCTTCATAAAGAAGCATCCACAACTTATCACTATTAAGGGACACGTTGGTTTGAAGCCAAGGGGCATGTTAAGTTTCTAACCATAACCCTCTTTCATTATATTTACATTAATTATAGTTATGTCATCTTACCATTATGGAATTTTAACCCTATTTGTCTCCTATAAATATATAGAGGAGACTCATTTGAATAATCATCTCAGCTTGTGCATTTGATATATTGTAAACAAAGGTTGCCTCTTTGAAGATGATTTTTATACATTCATTCTTTCACTTGATTTAGGCATGGCATACTGAAATGGTGGTTGCTCTCATGAAGAAATTAACAAAATCCAAGCACTACCATATAAGAGAGAATTTATTATATTAATTGGGTTTAGTTCAGGTGGTCGATTGTGAGTTTGAGTCTAACCTTACTTTCATGAAGAAATTAACAAAATCCAAGAACTACCATATAAGAGAGCATTTATTATGTTAATTTGATTTAGTTTAGGTGGTTGATTGTTATCTGAAGAGTAAAATTCAATTCATGCAAATGATATATTGAACTGATAACATATAGCCTATTTATTATAATAACATTTTTTTAAAACCATTACATTTTTATTTTTATTTTTATTTTATAATAATATTTTTTCATAAAACTATTAAGATTATTTTATTTTTATTTTTACAATAAAGTTATTATTATTATATTAAAACAATACTTTAAATCCATCATTTAAAACCGTTCATCTAAAATACAAATTTTCCTTTATTAATTTAGAAAATATAACATATATATTTTAATTTTACATTTATTAACATAAAAAATTTAGAAAATATACCATGAGAATTTACATACATGAACATTGCTTATTTTGGTTTTGTAGTATAACCTAAAACTATTTTTTATTTAGTTAAGAGTTTATCTAGTACTTTAACTAACAAGAATGAAAATGACGATATATTAAGCACCATACACTAGATCAATAATTGATTTAATATTTTTTTATCTTATCCATTAAATAATAAATAATCCAAGGTTCTATTTTAAATAATTTCATTAAAAAAAATAAAAAATCACATAAGATAAACCAAAAAGTACTTTTATGGTTTATTTTTAATACAGCCCATACAAATAATTACAATAGACTTATTAGAAGTATGTCTTTGCAAATAATACTTAACAACAGAACAATTAGACATCGGATGACATATTTATGAGTTTATATAGATTGTATATTGTAATGATTGGAGGGTCAATTACAAAATCAATCAATCGTTGACTATGTGGCCGAGCCTCGAAATCATGATAACCCATTTTTACATCAAGATTAGGATGCACACATATCTCTATGAGAGCTATATTATTTATTTAATTGGAGAACCATTCCATACAACTATGCCTTCAGGGAAATAAGAGGAGATATTTAACTCTGACGCTCAGTGGAGTCGAAGTTGTAGAGATCAACAGGCAGGCGAGGTCGGGCCATTGCAACGAGAGGGTAAGTCTTAGGAGTGGACAATCCAAAGGTCTCGCCCATATCCAAGTCTTTGGCGCTCTGTCCATCAGGAAGCTGCCAGTGGAATCCATGGATGAGATTGGCCAAACCCAAATGAACTACTTTCAGTCCCAGATTATACCCCGGGCACATCCTCCTCCCGGTGCCAAACGGCAGGAGCTCGTAGTCTCTACCCTTCACGTCCAACGCGCTCCCTTGAAATCTCTCTGGTCGGAACTCGTCAGGCTTCTCCCAAAAAACGCCATCCCGGGCGATAGTCCACACGTTGACGTGCAACCTCGTGTTGGAAGGAATGTCATAACCGGCAACCTTGCACGGCTCCGTGGACAGACGAGGGACGAGCATGGGAGCCACTGGATGGAGCCTCATCATCTCCTTTACTATCGCCTGGAGATACTCCAGCCCGGGAATGTCCTTCTCCTCCACCCACCGCTTTCTGCCCACCACTCTGTCCAGCTCCTCCGTCGCCTTTTCGAAGGTTCCCGGATTTTTCAGGAGCTCGGCCAACGCCCACTCCACTAGCGTCGCAGAGCTCTCGGTGCCGCCCGCTATGATGTCCTGCACACAGACAATTCAAACGCTTAAGAGAATTTAAAAAGATTGGTAACCCCATAAAAAAGCATGGAGACGAGAAAAATTGTAAGTGCTTGCCTGAGTAAATGCTTTGACTTTKATTCGACTCAGATTCAGCTGGGGATCATCGGCCTGCTGCAGCAGAACGTCTACCATATCCTTGGCGACATAATTCTCCACGCCCTTCCTTCGCCTGTCGTGCTCTTCCAAGACTTCCTCCAGGAAAACATCCAATCGMTTGCTYAGCCTCTTCATACGCTTSACGTAACCCTGGAGATCSARCCAGSCGAGCCACGGTATRAAGTCTCCGATATTTAAAACCCCGTTCAGCACGAACAGCTCCTCCCACATCTCGCGGAATTCCGCCGGCTTTATCTTGTTCCCWGCGGCCTCGTCTAAGTACCTTCGTCCCAAAACCATCCGAGAAATTATATTATTGCTCACAYTAGTCGTCTCTTCCCTGATTTCTACTGGGAGCCCCCGCCGGCAGGTATCGAACACCGAACCTATCATCCGGGCTACCTCTTCTACTCTAATATACTCGAAGGATTCGAGCCGCTTGGAGCTGAAAAGCTCCATTAGGCAGAGTTTCCTTCCGAGGCGCCAGTTCTCTCCGTAAGGAGACCAGGTGATGTCGGAGTAGTTGTAGACGGTGTATTTCCCGGCTGCTATCCGAGGACGGGAAGCGAAAATGAGGTCGTTCGTCTTGAGAAACTCTCGGGCCATCTCAGCCGTGGAGGCGACGACGCAGGGCACGGATCCCAGTCTCATATACATGAGTGGGCCATATGTTTTGCAGAGTCGATCCAGGGACCTGTGAGGCAGTTTCCCCATGAGATGCAGGTGCCCGATTATGGGCCAAGCACTGGGACCGGGCGGCAATTTCACAGACGACCGAAGTCGCCTGTAAATCACGTAAGCCGATGCGATGGCCACTATAAGATAGCCGAGAATTCGCATATCTACAGTGGCAAACACCCTTTGAAGATCCATGGCAAAGCAGAAAATCAGAACTCTCAGCAGTCACAAAGTTGCTGTATGAAACTGGGAGGCTCTCCGTTATGGTTTCTGGTAACCCGGCCAGCGGTATGGTTTTATAGTGGAAAAATGGAATAATATGACTCTGCAATAATTTCATTTTAATTCCACGGATTTCTCAGCACTTTCCAGAGGCTACATGTCCAGTCAAAATAATCCATTTTCATTCCACCACTTTCTCTTCACTTTCCACAGTCTACATGTCCAATCGAAATATAAAATTGTGGAAATGTTTTAGAAACGTAAATAAGCGTATTATCATACAAAATCAAATTTCTTCTGACGTATGTAAGAGTGAATTATAGTTTCCTCGCTTACTCTACCCCGAAAACTCAGGCCAGTCTACCTCCGAAAACATTGGCATGACCAGAATAGCAAGCTGGGTATCTTTTCTGCAATGATTCTTCTCCCTAAAACAAATGCATGATAGACCCATGCTCTCCCACCTTCTCTACTTTAATATTTGAAGTTGCAAAAATCTTCCTCCATTCTATGCACCTGTCATTGTTCCACCCATTGAAAGAGAGTCCACTTACTAATGTCAAATCCCCATTTTTGAACAAAAACACTCGCCCTTTCATGGATAATTGCGAAAATTTAGCACCGTTTTAACAAAGTTTGTGGGAACATTAACAAACGTGCACCTTAAACCGTGGTATAATAATTTGACCTAAACTGCATTTTAAAACGCTGTTTACCTATGAGTGAGCTTAAATTATACGGAAAACCTATGTTTAATAATTACGTCGAAAGGCGTATATCTATTGACAATGGGCACAATTAATCACTTTTTAATCTAAAATTTTAATTTGATGGCTAACAATTGAAAATGCTGGCATATTCTTAGTCGTCCTCCCAAATCAATGAATGTGATTTACTCTTCATAACTTCCTTGTATTTTTGAATGCATCAGTTAACCTGTTTACTTTTTAACATTTACTTAATCATATTAAAAAATTACTGTAATACTATATGATTGCCACTTTTAAATGATTAACCTTTGGGATTACCACGTTTGGATTTGCTCAGCTATAGGCGCGTTTCATTTTCTGAACGTTTCATTTCTGACTTTTCTCAACTATTCATTTCTAACTTTCCTCAACTATCAGCGTGTTTCATTTTCATTTTCTGGCTGTAAAAACGTTTCATTCACGCATTTCATCATTCCAGTTTAACCTACAATGCATCATTGCAGTTTAAATTATGTGTTTCAAAAATCATGGTTAATAATTTAATCTACTCTGCATTTTAAAAGACTTTTTATTTATAAATTTATTATAGAGTTGTGTAAACTTTGAAACATATATTGGTGAAATCACTATTTTCTATTGTTTAAATTGTATTTTTAAATGTATAAATAGATTCAGCACTCTAAGAAACCCTCTGCAATATTGGAGCAATATTGGAGTAAAAATGCTAAAAAATCAAACTTTTAAACTAAATGTTATATATTTATGTTTGAAAAGTTTTCTTAAATCATCACAATTATATAAACTAAATGTCGTGACATTAATTCCAAACCCTATAACATTATCCAATAACATATTATGCCATGACATAGTTAACCAAATACATCATCATCATCAATGTCTCTAAAATACCTTACCAGCAGCCTTGTATAAAAAATATATATTATCGTATTATTACATATGATATAAACCAAAAAATATGTATGTTTATTGAAAATCACTTTTAACATAAGATATAAACCAAAAAATATGTATGTTTATTGGAAATCACTTTTAACATGAGCAAATGCAATCCATTTCACCTTCCAATATGTGATATATGATAGTATTTCCTAAATAAATGACAAACTCCCGAGAAAAAATCATCATTTAAAATCTTCCATCTAAAACATAAAATATAAAAGAGATAGCTACATGTTTTTTTTTAAAGGTTCTAAGTTTTGAATTTTTTTTTATAGGAATTTGGTTGGGTGAAATAGCAATTTTTTTTTGTTTAAATTTTGAATGCATAAATGGATTTAATGTGTTGAAAAATATTTTGGGTTCTTGGATTATACAGATTTAACTAATCTTCTTAAATCTGTAAATCCAACAATTTAAACAAAGTCATGTATCTTTTAATTTTGTGGTGATAAATTGTTGGATTTGAAGATTTGAATGGTTAAGTCTATATAATCCTAGTGCCCTAGAGGTTTTCAGCAGGCTGAATCCATTTATACATTCAGAAATACAATTTAAACAACAAAAAATTGCAATTTTACCCATATAATACAACACTTTTATTATGAAATTTTGTGAATAAAAACTTTGGAAAACTACACTTTAACCTAATAAAAATAATTAAAGAATACTTCATGGAAAAAATAAAACAATCCATTTAAAATGATATCGCTAAAGGAATGATCTCACGTTGGATATACAAATCACTGCAACAAATTTATTAGAAATAATGGGTTTACAAATAATATTTAATAGCAGACATATTTATACGTATAAGAGTGAGAGCTCTATTATTTAATAGCAACTGTTTAAATGTTGAATAGAAGTATATAAGTCGAGCTCTATTATTTAGTTGCAGGCACACGCAATAGAGTCCACGTCCGAAAATTAAGGCACACGCAATATAGTTAACCATCAATATTTATATCTTAGGATTCAAACCTAGAAGAAAAAGTCAAAATCTAGAACAATTAGATTTAAATTATGGTAATACAACATTTTTACTATAGAATTGTGATGAAACTATATTTTAACATAATAAAAAATAATAAAAAACACTTCATCAAAAAATGTACATTTTTACTATAGAATTGTGATGAAACTATATTTTAACATAATAAAAAATAATAAAAAACACTTCATCAAAAAATGTAGAAAAAACAAAACAGTCAATTTAAAATGATATCGCTAAAGGAATGATCTCACGTTGGATATACAAATCTCGCTAAAGGAATGATCTCACGTTGGATATACAAATCACTGTAACAAATTTACTAGAAATAATGAGTTTACAAATAACATTTAAAATCGCGACATATTTATACGTATAACTGTGAGAGCTCTATTATTTAATACCAACTGTGGAAATGTTGAATATAAGTATATATCATACAAAATCAAAATCTCTTTTGACGGATCTCTACCTCCGAAAACCGAGGCACACACAATCGAGTCCAAGTCCGAAAACTAAGGCACAGGAAGACCAGAATTGAGAGGTCGGTAATTTTGTGCAATTATTCTCTTTTCTTCGGTCCATGCTCAGACTTCCCTATTTTAAATTGCAAAAAATCCTCTTCAAGTCTTCGCATCTACACGTTTCTATCTCTTAAAACAGAGTTTAACAATCTTGTTTAAAGTTAAAGTTGTAGTTTAAATGTTTTATTAAATGGTTTTTTTTTGCTATATTTTTTTTGGGATAATTGTTTCAAATTTTATGAACAGATTTGAGTTATTATTTTTGTATAATTCTAATGTTTTATATTCAAAAATGTATTTTAAATAATAAAAAATAATAATTTCATGCAGATTTATGTCACCAATTCCAACAAAAAAAAATCATTTTATAAAAAAGTTAAACAACATCTTTTTTAAATTCAATAACTGAATCGATTTTTACATTTAAAAATGAATTTTAAACAATAAAAAAATGATGATTTCATACAAATTTATGTAACCAATTCCTTTGAAAAAAAACAATTTTATAAAACAATTAAACAACACCTTTTTTAAACTCAATTAATATTTAAAATATGTAAAAATTTAACTTTCGTTTACTACAGTTTTATCAAACATGAACACACTTGCACCTTACACCTAAATATTGTAAGTCAAATAATATTGTAAGTCAAATAATATATATATTCTCCTGGATATGTAAGGACATGTCATACAATTATTGCTTAAATTATGGTCTTTATTCATTAACAAACTTGCACCTTAAATTATGATATTTTAGAGATTTAAATTCATTAACAAACTTGCACCTTACACCTAAATAAATATTGTAAGTCAAATAATATATATTATTCTGGATATGTGAGGACATGTCATACATTTGTTGCTTAAATTATAGTTTTTATTCCTTTTATAATATATATTTAAATAATATATATTCTTTCATTTTATAAT
This sequence comes from Picea sitchensis, assembly GCA_010110895.2. NCBI lineage: Eukaryota > Viridiplantae > Streptophyta > Pinopsida > Pinales > Pinaceae > Picea > Picea sitchensis. Next base: position 135,605 of record SNQJ01S0005755.1, read on the forward strand.
ATATAATTAAATAATATATATTCTTCTGGATATGTGAGGACATGTCATACAATTGTTGTTTAAATGGTTGATATATATTGATAAATTTTATTTTTTATCTTTTCAAACTATTTTTAATACATAATTAATATATTAATTAATTATTATATAAATTTAATATATAATAAAAATAGGATTAGGATTAGTGTTATTAATATTAAATTATTATAATAAAGTATGATTAATATTATATTATTAATATTAGGGGTTAACTATATCAACCATTAACTATATTAATAATATTAATCATAAACTATATTAATAATTATTAATGTAGTGATAATCAATAATTAACTATACTAATAGTTAATAATATAGTTATAATTAATATGTTAATAATATCAATCATTAACTATATTAACTACATTAACCTTAACTCTAATAACCCTAACTCTATTAATTAATATATTATGAATAACCCTAACTCTAAAGTATTCAAAGTTGGAAAACTTATTTTATTAATAAACTTTGCTAATATATTTAATAAATTAATTTATAAAACTTATTTTATTAATCAACTATATGTTATTAATATACTGTATAAATATCATGTGTATAAATGAAAAGTTTTTTCGACTTATTAAAAAATTATACAAGACCTAAAAAGATTATTAATCAATTATTACTAATTAATTTCTACAATCTCTTTGTGTGGTTAGTGTTGGGATCCAATTTTGACTAATCTTCCAGCGATCATCTCTCTTTAGATTGTTAGGTTGTTTTTCAATTTCAATGGCTTCCCTAAATTTCCTATTGTTATAGTGATCTACCTTGCAAGAATTTTGGTCTCTTCAATACAAATATGATGTTTTGTTTTGTCCGAATGTTTTGTTTTGTCCGAATGTGCTTGATATCAGGGGCATGTTCTTGAATTCTAATTATAAATGACCGGCCTATTTCTCCTTTGTATTTTTTACCACATGAGCATGGGATCATATAGACACCCTTCTGTTTAATGGGATCAACATGGTCTTTAACCAATATTCCTAATAGTGTTTATGGGCTTGAAAGTTGCCCCAATATTTTTCTTCTTCAAAATCCTAGCAAGCTTGTCTATTATCCCTTGTATGTATGGTAAGAAAACTTTGGACACATCATTATTTGTTTGTACCTTATTTCCAGGTCTTTTGGAGACATTCTGAAAGGCTCTAGACACCTAATGTTTTTTATAGCCATTATCCTTGAAAACCTTGAGGAGGTGATTTTTCTCTTCATCAAGGTGTTCATCATCAGAGATTCTGAAGGCCCTAGTAGCTAGGGTGTTGAGAACCCTTAATTTTTGGGCAGGGTGATGATGAGATTCGACATGAAGGTACTGTTAGATGTGAGTTTTCTTCCTATAAACTTGGTGGGCTAAGGATCCATCGATTCTTTTTGTGACCTTGATATCTAGAAAAGGAAGACTACCTTTATCTTCAACTTCCATAGTGAATTTTATATGACTCGATTGTGTATTGAGGTGATTCGCAAATTCATTTAATTTGTCATAACCATGGGGCCAAATAAAAAAAGTATCATCAACAATCCTATTCGAGTATTTGGTTTGAAAGGGTGAAGAAATAAGGGCTTTGCTTTCCAAATCCTCCATGAATAAGTTAGATATGATAAGAGAGAGGGTGGATCCCATAGCAACCCCACATGTTTGTTCATATATGTCCCACTCGAAACTAAATAATGTGGATTTCAAACAAATTTCGACTAACTCGATAGTACCTTGATCAATGACTCTCTTGATGACCTCCATAGCTCCATCAATGGGAATGTTAGTAAAGAGAGAAACAAAATCAAAACTAACTAGGGTGTAATCCTTTTCCAAATTGATATCTTTGATCTTGTTTACAAAGAATGTGGAATCTTTAACAAAAGAGCTAGTATTGTCGACTAAGGATTTGTGTTTGTGAGCGAGATATTTTGCAAGTTGATAAGTAGGACTACCTATTGTGTTGACAATAGGTCTAAGAGGGGCTCCTTCTTTATGAATTTTGGGAATCTAGTAGATCCTTGGGGTGGAAGGGAAACTAACAAGCAATTTTTTTTTATCAACTTCATTTATGTTGCTTAACTTAATGGCATTAGAGACTTCCCTTGCAATCTTTTTTAGGGGATTTTTATTAAGTTTCTTATAACACCACTATTATTGATATGATCTAGCATCTTATCAATGTAATTATCCTTGTTCATAATGACAACATGCCCCTTTGTCTTCTTTTAGGACTACTAAATTCATGTTATTGTTGAGGGATTTTAAAGCCAAAAACTCTTCTTTGGTGATGTTTCATTTTGGTGGTTTCACTCTACGGAGAATTACTGAGAAATCTTGCTTGATTTCTTCTTTAACATTATCCGAGAGGTTTTTAATTCCATTTTCAATGCTAGACAGGATATCCTGAACAAGAATTTTGCTAGGGGCAATAGCAAAGTTAAGACCCCTCTCTAGTAACCTAGTAGTATATTCGTCGATGGGTTGGCTCAATAGGTTGACTACTAAATTCTTGCGTTCAATTAGTGTATGAAGTATTATTATCGCTACCAACACTGCAATTATTGGATGAGCCAAACGTTTGAATATTGGATAAACTAATTTCTTCATTGTTTTCAACGTATTTCTTAGTGTTTTTCTCGGAATTTAAACAACAAACAGTACCAATATTACTGATGCCAGTTGTGGCAACCGGATTGTACGATCCATTTCATGTGTTATCCATTACACTGTTACTGCTTACGTTGCCATCATTGTTTCCTTCATTTTCATTGTGGCTACAAACACTGTTTTTGTTGTCATCATTACATACGTTGCCATTGTTTGAAATGTCCATGCCCTCACTGTTTATATCATGGTTGTTTGCGCCCGTAATGGAATTTAAGCAGAATCTAGTATAATTATTACTGCTCGCAGTGGCGGCAACCGGATTGAACGATCGATTTCCTGTAGGATGCATTACACTGTTATCTGGGACGTTTACGTTACCATCATTGTTTATGTTATTGTGGCTGCGAACGCTGTCGTTGTTGTCATCATTATATACGTTGTCAATATTTGAAATGTCCATGCCCTCAATGTTTGTATCATGGTTGTTTCTGTCCATAATCGAATTTAAACGGAAGACAATACCATCATTACTGATGGCAGTGGTGGCAGCCGGATTGTGTCATCCATTTCTTGTAGTATCGATTACACTGTTGCAAACACTACCGTTATTGTCATCATTACCAACGCTGCCATTATTTGAAATGTCCATACCCTCAATTTTTATATCACGGTTGTTTGCATGGTTAGTGTTTTCATCATTGTTATTCGTGGTATTAAGATTTGTTTTCTGAGCAATGGATCTCGAAAGATTAAGGTTAGAAACAAACCCTAATTTTTCTTTTACTTGGTGACTATTATTATCATTATATTTAATTAATTCAGACATTATTTTGTTAAAGCTATTCTTCTGGGAAGTGCTTATTTTACTAATAGCACATTTTTTGCTGTGTAGTTGTGTAAGCAGTTTACCATCAGGGTTTGTAGAACTGTCCTTGTGTTGTGGAGGTAGCTCAACGTTGTTGATTGTTTCTTCAGAGAGCACATGCATGTTTTTTTCAACGTGATGTGTACTAGTAGGATATTGCACGTCACATTCAAAATTATTCCTTATACTATGCATCCAGATCTGATTTTGTGTGCTCTCGAGGTGAGTGAATTTGTTGCATTGATTACTAACATAAATTTCTTCAAATTTCGATGTATTTAGGGATGAGCATGCATCTATTCTTTTCCAAAGAGATGGTTGGATAATGTTTTCTAGAGTAGTGTGGTATTCAAATAGTTTACGTGACAAGTTATCCAAATTAAACCTTTCTTTATGGATTTCACATCACAAAGTAATGAAATGTTGGCCTTGTGAAAAATAAAATCGTTTCTCTTATTGCGAAGTCTATGATTGATTCTGGCAAAAAAATAGGAATCACATCGACATCTATACATCTTTTTAAGAAAGTTAGATCAGTTTTCCTTCTCGCTAATTACAAATGCATCTCGTCAAAATGTCATTACAATTGCATCTGGTCAAAATGTCATACAGGGTCAGTATTTCAGTTCTAATGATAAGGTAGCTCTTTTGGATTCATCCATTGGTTTTTTATTCGACGTTTCAGAGAAAACAAATGTGGTCCATCAAGTTTTAATATATGAGGGAAATTTGAAAAATCATCACATGTATAAATAAGATTTTATTTTTGGTAAAGAACGACTTATTAAAAAATTATATAAGATCTAAAAATATTACTAATCAATTATTACTAATTAATTTCTAGAATCTATCCTTGTGGTTAGTGTTGGTATTCAATTTTGACTAATCTTCCAGGCATCATCTTTGTTTAGATAGTTAGGCTTTTTCTCAATTTCAATTAGAATTCAAGAACATGTCGCTGATATCAAGCATAATCGCCATCATCATATTTGTGTTGGGATCGAATTTTGAATAATCTTATAACCATCGTCTCTGTTTAGATTGTTAGGTTGATTTTCCATGGTGAAATGTTATAGTATTGAAAGAAGACTTGATGCTAAGGAATTTTTGTGGGAAGGATCACTTGTTAGTCTCTGTCTTTGGCGATGGATTTTATCTTTTGCACAACAATTAACTATAGATGACTGCCTATTAACGAGTTCTTTTTGCAGTATTACTTGGTTCATTTTGTATCCATGATTTCATACTATGCACTGTAATTCGTATTTTCAAGCAAATTTCTTATTATCATTATTGTAACATCCTCATTAAAATCCCGAGTTTAATTAATTCTTATGTAGATATAATATGTGCCTACGAACAAGCAATGTAATATGTGAATTGTATTCCAATATTTTAATAATAAAATGTGATGCCAGCTACAAAAGGGAACATGGAAAAAATATTGGGGATGAATTAATCCACAAGAGAGGGAAGTATATAGGATAATGGCCAAGAGGGGGTCAAAGGGGTAAATACCCATGTATATTAATTAAACCCATTTCCCCAATCTTTTATATTGTATACGAACCTTCCCATTTCTCATTGAGTGTTCCCAAAGCCAATCATTGAATACATATAAGAGGTTGGGTGCAAGTGGTTACATCCCATAGTTATTGGGCACATGGGGGTTGAGTAAAATCAACTTGGGGAAGAGCGTGAGTCAAGAAAGGCAAGCCACAAGAGAGGAAATTCAGAGGGGTTGAGAGAGCAGTCATGTTTGTGCATGGGAAGAAAGGAAGGGAGAAATAAAGAGAACTTGGAGCAGGTGCAGCCGTGGAGGGAAAAATATGGAGCATAACTGGAGTGAATTGGAGCTGGAGAAATAAAGAGTCGGGTTGTCAGACCTGAAAAGTAAACTTATGTGTGAGTTGCACTAAAAAACAAGTGTTTTTTGTTGGGTTGTTGATAGTTTTCCTAGCATCAAGTTCCCTTGAGTTCTCAGCTGAGAGATTCTCAGTTACCTGTGCTAAAGAGACCATGATAAACGAATGGCACATTCCTTGGGTTAACCCTAATACATGTATGGTAGGCCCCTTAGGTTATCCATGAGAAACAGATGGTACATCCCTTGGGTTATCACTGATAAATGAATAGTGCATTCCTTGGGTTGGAAAGGTCAAGAGGAAGAGAGATGGTAGAAAAATTGGGATAGTTATAGGAGAATATTAGTCTGGTTATGAACTTTATGATCTGTGAGTGGACTGTGAGGGACCACCATATTTTTTGTATTGCTGGACTCAACTCGGGGGTGACTAGACATTGATATTTGGAACAGTCAATCTATGGTTCGGTGGAACGTTCATCCCAAGAAGTTGGTTGCACAATTCTTGTTTAAAGATAAGTGTTTTATCTTGTTGTTGAGTTAATTACAAGTGTTATTGTTGTGTGTGATGTGTGAACTCTGTGTAAATGGGAATGACTTAGATGCTTCTATAATGAATGGTTTAGTTGCATTTCATGTTGATTATTAGCACACTTTAGATGCATATCTTTTACTGTTATAGATAGTAGCTAAATATGTTTTAGATTTGTATTTGTAAGCTACAAGAAATAGACTAACAATAAAAGAGTTAATTTAGATAGAAAAAGTTTCATTTTTATGTGTATTCGGCACCATAAGATCCCTTGGTTAGGCTGGGGAATGTTACATTATGGTATCAGAGTCATAATAAAAGTATTTTGGTGTGACATGGCCCAAACTAGGTGGCTGCATATGGTACAAAATTTATTTTCATATTTATTAAATATTAAATATTGAAGTTTTGATTGGTTGCTAGCTCATTCATATGACGCAATTTCCCTGGTGTATGCGATTTGTTTTTCGAAATTGTAAGGATCAAAAAAGGAATTAACATAAACAAAATTTATGAATAGTTATTCGGGCGGATTCTGACACTTGTTTTAGTCGAGGTTGCAGTCAATGGCGTCACCTTCCTGTAGTCGATGGCATGTCACTACAGGGAAAGGAATTCTATTTGGAAGTCTACATGGAACCACCACTTCATGCTCCACTACCTGCAACATCTTGCTAATAGACGTTTTCTTCTAATAATAAAAAAAGGTGCTCTCCATAATCATCAAGAATATTATACAAGCTCTGGTCAACTTCATCTACCATGCCAATTTCTAATAATAACACAGAGGTGCGACACTTTGTTGCACATGAACACAGAGGTCTGCTTTCAAGTATTTAGTAGTTTGTTGAAAAAACTCTATTGCTTGATGACATTAATAATGTGTTAAATTTGGCCTAGAATCATGTGTGTAAAAAGGAACATTCAGATCACAAGATTATTTATATTGCTCATGATTTAGGATGATAAAGAGAAATATATGAAAAAATTATTAACATACCAGGTAGGGTTTACATCCCATGGTGGTGGTTGAGGCACTCGATGCTTTCTCAACACAATTACAAGTCTAGAAATTTAGTTGGTTTATGTTGTTACCAAATCATCCTGCAGAAAGCACAAGAAATTTATACCATCATCTTCATAGATTATTTCAGTATCTAATTAATAACAATGAAGGAGAGATAATCTAAGAAATAACCATGGTACGAAAAAAAATGACTTGCAAGACTTTTACAAATTTATTACGAGTCTCCAAAACGAATTTGTCTCCAAGTTTGTAGGGATTAAACTCTCCATTAACTTGGAATTCTTAATATTTTTTTTCCCATATAACTACCCAAAAAGATAAAAAAAAAAAGAAATATAACAAACTCCAATTGTAAATACTAAAACCAAACTTCAAATCTCTTTCACTATGCACTTTATATAGACATGTACAACACTCATTCTTAAATAACTCAGCATATATGAGTGTCTATATGTAATCATTCATGCATATATAGTTAATTTAATAATTTCATTGGAAGGGTGTAAACAGAAAAGTCAAGAATAGTTTAAAATTGATTTCAATCGATTCACTCATGTCTGAAATCACCATCATATATGTTGCTTCTAAAACCTTTTGTATTAATAAATTAACATAGATATTGTGTTTGGTATATGAGAAGTGTCATGGAAATTTGAACTGCATAGGGCCTTCCAATAACTGTAACAACTAGAGAAATGATAGTTGTAACAACTAGAGAAATTATTTTCTAATTTTCTCTTTTAACTGAGCATCGCTTTGGCTTATATAACACAATAATAATCACCATGCTCCCATTATTTTCCCAAATGTTTTTTTTTTTACTTTAGTTAAGATAGTAACAAGGAACTTAATACTTATTTTTTAGTTTTAGTATTTTTATTTGATTACTTTTTGTTTTTCTCATGCAGTGGTTATGTTTCAACAATTTTATGATTTTACCAGAAAGTACTATAGCTCAGGCCCAAACACACTCGTTTATGATTCTAACACCAAGTACTGTTGAAATAGATGCTTGACATTGAGAGGGGGGGGGGGTTGAATCAGTGTCACAAAACATTGGACAATTTTCCACTTTTCACAAATTAACTGAACAACAAATATTTATTTCATTTTCTCAATCAATATATATAAAATAATAAATATTTTATTTATTTATTTAAATTGAATGAATACATAAGATCAATCTTTGAATATCATCTTCAAACAATTATGAGAGACCCAACTCTCTATTACAAGACCCAACTTGTAGTTCTTAGATCCAGCCGAGAAAGGAGGAATCCAACCCTCATAATAAGTCCCAGCTTGTTGATCTCAGATCCAATTGAGATGTGAGGAATCCAATCCTCATACAAGACCCAGCTTGAAAATAGACACCAACCTGATAGAATGAACCTTCATTCAATCCATTATATATAAATATATATACTTCAACAAATTCAACTTCCCTTATTCTCACCATTCCTTCTTGTTTATATAGTCTTCCAACTGGTGTGAATTTGAATCATTGTGTATTTTGATATTTGAACCATTGTACCTTTTGATTTAAATCATAATATTAATATTTAATTAATATCATTTTTCATTTTATCCTTTATTCATAATTCTCATGAATTAATTCTCTTTTAATCACGATTGTGTGTCAGTTATTTTGTCTTCATAAGTTCATCGCATGCATGGATCGACTAATTATATCGTACTCATGCTTCTGTTGTGTTCTCAGTTCGCAAACATATTATATTTTGATCTTTTATCAATTCTTTGAATTATTCTAGTGTTAACTCTATGTCAAATTAAATATTTATGAGGTGCTTCCTTCAAACCATTTACATATGACCATATGCGCAAAACCACAAGCTTATTGATTTGAGCATTTCCTCTTATTTTTCCCTTTGTTTCTTTATTCCATACGACTGCAGGTGGTGACCAAGCACTAAGCTAAATAAACGATTGATCACTTATCAGAATCAACGATCATGTTTTAATCTCTCGATGAGATGGACGATTGTTGGCACTTCGGGACTTCGTCCTTCATGATTTCCAGCCTTTCTACAAATCTCCCGATGAGTTGAATGACTGTCAGCACTTCGAGACTTCGACTATTCCACTATACTTGATCAATGGTTGAGAAATCTCCCGAAGTAGATCAACAGTTAACGTTGAATTCGGCCTTCGGTGCTTCGGGTGATTTCTCCTTCACATTCCTTCAATCTTTCGGAGTTCATTTCGTCGAAGTAGATCAAACCATTGGATTTTATTCGAACGATGAATGATTCTCGTTCATTTTGAAACTTCGGGACTTCGGGTATTTGCTGGTGGTGAAAATCCCAAAGTACAAAACTCTTGGAGTGACGTAACTTGCTGACGTCACTTGTTTGATGTGACACTAACTGAGTGGTTGCCACATGTCACTTAGATTCGTGACTTACGCATACCTGAAATGCCAACTGCACCATGACACTTGTCATCATATGGTTGTGCCACATGTCCTTGCTAACATGGATCTCCTCATCTGGCACATGTTCTTCTCCTAGATCTAACGATTGTCCTAACTCCCAAAATGTATCTCAGATCGATAGCTAGGAGTGACTTTGGAACTTTAGGTAATTTGATTTCTCTACATCCCAGTTCTCGCGAAGTGATATTCCACGAAGTGTAAACCTAGAGTAACTTGACTTCATCCAATGGACATTATTTACCCCGAAAAGTCTTAACACGATCCAATAGTTGTTGGGAAATCAACTATTCGATATTTTGAGCCTTTGGTCTTGCTTATCCTTTCCTTCCACTTTATAGATTGGACGGTCAATATCACTCCCGAAATATTTCTCAGATCAGATGACTTACATTTATTTTATCACATTTGTGGCTTACTCTGTCCTCCCACTAAACATGATCTGACGGTCCTGATATCTCCCGAAGTGTTCTTCAGATCGGATGGTCCTCATTTACTTTGGGACTTTGGCCTTTGGGTGATCTTACTTATTCTCAACCCTTTTCTCTCGAAGTGGTCATCACCGAAGTTGACCACTGCTACCTTAACGTTCTCTGAATAGATCAGATGGTCTTCATCTTCGCTTATCCTATCCTTCCACTTAACTTGATCCAACGGCCAAAGTGGATTGCAGAACCATAACTTACGAGTGGTTTAATTTGTCACCCAACCTCTGCAGTTGAAGTTGTGCGATTATTGTTGAATCAACCACAATCGTTGATATTTGAATCGATGAGATCTGACGATCTAGAATAATTGTGGTATTGGAAATAACGTCTAGTTTAATTCTCCCTTTGCGCTCTGCAATCAATCCCTGTCATTGATCTGGCGCTTACGAATCCAATAGTCATGACTTAATATGATCATTTGGCGGCTCAACCATAGTGGTCGATCTTTGAGTCGATGAGATCTAACGATCTAGACTAATTGCGGGATTGAGAATAACATGTTCTTTCATTCTCCTTTTGTTCTGCGCAATCCATCCCTATCGTTGATTTGCACGTGTGTATCCAACAATCATGGTTTGTCCTGTGGGGATTTCGATCCCGATCACGTTTCTGCACTACTCTTTCTCTCTTGAGATTTGATCATAGGAACATTGTTGATCCTATCGTGATCAACAATAATCATGAATTGCTTCATACTTAAGGTGATGTTTTTCTATCGATCTTTAGTATATTTTTCCTCCTGATATTAACCTTTTTGATCTACTGCATTCTCTTTCCATCATTGACCCTTCATTACACTTGGACATACCTTATTAGCCATATTGACACTAATGCCAACTATATGATTCTTCATGAATGATTCATGTTGTCATCATTACAACCTTCATTACACTTGGAAAAAACTTATTCGCCATCTTGACACTAATGCCAACTGTATAACTATTCATGACTGATTCATGTTGCCATCATAACAACTTATCATGACTATTGACATCAATGACAACACATCAATGAAAATATGTCCAACAATATCCCCCTTTGTCATTGAGGGAAACACATTAACTTCATACACAAAATCCCCATGTGATGATGCTTCTCTCCTATGAAGTTACTCTCCCCCTTTGACATCAATGACAAAGGGTTCTCCCTTTAAGATTAATCTTTGTATGTCTACATGTTGTTGACCAAAATATGAATTTGAGTAGCTCCTCCCAGAATCATGTTCTTTCTTCCATAACTGAATGACTCCCCCTGTCAATATGCTCTCTCTGCTTCTGACTACTCTCCCTCCTTTGTTTCTGAAAGGGTATCTGTTTTTGACAAGGTTTGTTCCCCTGTTAATTTACTAACTGCTTATCTCAGTTGATTGGGATTTTTGTGTTTCAAATAAGTAGTGTTCTTGATACCAATTGTTGTAGTGATACCCATTTGTAGTGATCAAGTCTTTCAAAACTTAATCTAATTACTTTCTTATTTAATAACCAAAATACTCGTCCTGAGTGTTTACTGACTTTCCTTTGTCAAATAGAAAAAGAGAATGAATCTTACTGATCTTTTTGATATGCTTCTTATTCATCTTTGATATTTCACAGGAATATCAATTGAGGAATTATACCAATTAATTTAAATACCAATTTTGTTATCAATTGATCTTTGTTGAATGATACTCCTTGGACTTCTCTGCTACCTTTATTTTATTTTTTTCTTGTATTATACAACTAACCCTACCAATGATTTTTCTTTTTACCACTAATCTATATATAGTCAAGATTTTCCATATGTCAATTTAGAAACTCTTTGGGATAATCTTTTGATTTTGTAAAAACCAATTTAAACTTCTTTTTGTGTTTTCTTTCTTTTGCTAACAACTTGTGACATCATCAGAATTTGATATTGTTCCATATTCTTCTATAGGTACTTCCTTTTCTTGAGTTTGATTTATTTCATATTGAATTTCACATTCTTTATTAGGACCTTCACCCATTATTCTCTTTTTATTAATTTCTTCATTTTCAGGGGCAATATCATATTTCTTTCTTTCTCCTTCAGATTTTCTTCTCCATATCTTTCTATGAGATATTCTACTTTTGGGATTTTTTCTTTCTAATTGTGTTTTTGGAGATTTGTCATATCCTTTGTTCTTCCAACTTTTATTAGTTTTTGTCACTGACTTTAAAGACTTATTCAAATATTGAATTTTTGTATACTTGCAGTTCGGGATTTGTTCCCAAACCTGTCACAGTTGTAACATCTCATTGTATGACAAAAGTTTGCTATGTGCCCAACAAAATTACATCTCCAACATCTAATTGAGTTTTTGGATTTTCTTGTATATCCTTCCTCTAGTTTCTTCCAGTCCATTGCTTTATGGCCAAAGCTATGACAAGAAAAGCAATAGCCATTGAAGGTGTTTCCACTCTTGATTTTATTTTGGCTTGATAAATTTGTCATTTGATTTTCTTCTTCCTTTTTACTTCTATAGCTTCCTTCCTTAACAAATTTCATGACTTGTAATTGCTTTGTAATTGCACCTTTTCCTTTTGAGAAGGATGATCCTTTCTCATGTTTGTAAATGGTGCTCCATTTGTCATTGTCTTCTTTCTTAATGTATCCAAGCACAGTTTTGTCAACAGCTGATCGTTGGCTCTTCCAAATATTATCTAAGATAGCTAAGCTATTCTATAAATTGACAATCTTATTTGTCTTTTAATTCATCTTTTTTATATTGACTATTTCTAACTTTAATATCTAACATAATTTTTACTTTTTAGTCAACTGAATCTTAAGGTATTTTTCCACTTCTTTAGCATGTTCAAGATGACTCTTTAGATTGATGACTATTTCTTCTGTCTCATCCAAGACTTATTTTCTTTTAATAGTTTTGTCATATGTATTCAATTCTTCCATATATTTTGTTAGATCAAAAACTTTAGTTTTCAATTTTTTAATTTCTTCCTCATATTCTAGCAGAATCCTTTTGACGTTGATGGCTTCTAATTCAAACATTTGGCATGATTCTTCCTTTTTAATTATTTTGATCTTCTGAGCTTCTTCCTTTTTAATAGCTTCGTCAATTTGATTCATTATATCGTCATTAGTACTTTCATTTATCTTTTTCAAATTGATGATTTTCAATTCCAACATGTGGTAAGAATTTTCTTTCCTTGTTAACTGGATCTTTAGGTCCTCTTCACTTTCGTTAATTTCCTCAAGTTGAGTGTTTAGACTATTAACTAATTGTTCTAATTCTTTTAGTGCTTCTTTTCTTTTACAGTAATGTGTATTTAATTCTTCCATGTCTTCTATTAGAATGGTAACTTCGGTTTTCAATATTTTGATCTCCTTTTCGTTGTCTTCTAGCTAAACTCTATGTTCAAACTTTTCATGGTTAGATTGATCTAACTGTTGAAGTAGCAACATATCCTTTTGTTGAAGTTTCTCCAACTCTTCTAGGGTGCACACAGTTGCGGACTCAATATGATCAAGAACATCCTTAGTAACTTCAATATACAGACCATTTCCTGGTTCCATACTAATCACTTCAAATGTAGTTATAACATTAGTCCTAAAATCTAATATTTTTTCTTTAGTGAATACTGAGGTATTACTCAATTCCTTGATGATTTTTTCTTCTTCATTGTTGACTGTGATTTGCATCAAATCATGTATTTCATTTTGATTAGAAATATTTTTCTCTATATTTTGTTCTTCAAATTGATTGTTATTTTTCTTTTCTTTATCTTCTTCCTTATCTTGATAAGAATTCTCTTCTTCTAAGTTTTGTTCATTATTCTGATAGGAATCCTCTTCATTAGAGTCTTTTTCCTCACTTTGATAGGATTTGTCTTCTTCTTGTATTTCACTCTGATAAAAAATTTCTAATTGGAGCCATAATTCTTTAGCAAATTTGTAGTGACTCATCTTTTCTTTGACTTGTTCTCACAATCCATCCTGGATTACTTTTAAGGCTACTGAATTATTTCTCCTTGCTTCCTTTGCAGTTTTGGTTTTTCTCTTTGAAGTAGTTAAGTTACAAGGCTTACTTACTACCATATCCCAAACTCCAGATCCTCTTGATTTCATATATCTTTTCATATTTTCCCAACATGATAAATAATCGGTTCCATCAAATAAGGGAGCTTCATTTGTGGAGATAAAAATTTGTCCACCCATTTCTTATGGATCTACCTTCAGTGTTTAAATTGTGTTGAAGAAACCCGCTCTAATACCAATTGTTGAAATGGATACTTGACACTGAGAGGGGGGGGGGGG
>SNQJ01S0005755.1:149783-166101 GCA_010110895.2 Picea sitchensis
ATGCCGACCACAAGACAAATCCTTCCATGTTAGGGACCTTAGATTCCTCATGCTCCCAAGTTTAAGCTAGACAGATAATATCAATACCACTCGGGATCCAACTTATCATAGGACCTTTGTGCCATGGAAAGCCACGACAATTCTAAAAAAGGATCCCAATATAAAATTAATAAAATGTGGATTTTGAATAGGTGTAATATAACTAGTAATAACTATTTTATAAAAATGGTTGATATATATTGATAAACTTTATTTTTTACCTTTTCAAACCATTTTTAATACATAATTAATGTATTAATTAATTATTATATTAATTTAATATATAATAAAAATAAGATTAGGATTAGTGTTATTAATATTAAATTATTATAGTAAAGTATGATTAATATTATATTATGTTATTAATATTAAGGGCTAACTGTATCAATCATTAACTATATTAATAATATTAATCATTAACTATATTAATAATTATAAATGCAGTGATAATCAATAGTTAACTATACTAATAGTTATTAATATAGTTATAATTAATATGTTAATAATATCAATCATTAACTATATTAACTACATTAACCTTAACTTTAATAACCCTAACTCTATTAATTAATATATTATGAATAATCCTAACTCTAAAGTATTCAAAGTTGGAAAACTTATTTTATTAATGAACTTTGCTAATATATTTAATAAATTAATTTATTAAACTTATTTTATTAATGAACTATATGTTATTAATATATTGGATAAATATCATTAGGTGTATAAATGAAAAGTTTTTTAGACTTATTAAAAAATTATATAAGACTTAAAAATATTACTAATCAATTATTACTAATTAATTTCTACAATCTGTATGTGTGGTTAGTGTTGGGATCCAATTTTGACTAATCTTCTAGCCATCATCTCTCTTTAGATTGTTACGTTGTTTTTCAATTTCAATGGCTTCCCTAAATTTCCTATTGTTATAGTGATCTACCTTGGGAAGAATTTTGGCCTCTTCAATACAAATATGATGTTTTGTTTTGTCTGAATGTTCTTCCAAAGTCGAGGGACGAGTGCGATTTTGCTTGATATCAGGGGCATGTTTTTGAATTCTAATTATAAAGGACCGACCTATTTCTCCTTTGTATTGTTTACCACATGAGCATGGGATCATATAGACACCCTTCTGTTCAATGGGATCAACATGGTCTTTAACTAATATTCCTAATAGTGTTTATGGGCTTGAAAGTTGCCCCTAGCAAGCTTGTCTATTGTCCTTTGTATGTATGGTAAGAAAACTTTGAACACATCATTATTTGTTTGTACCTTATTTCCAGGTCTTTTAGAGGCATTCCAAAAGGCTTTAGACACCTAATGTTTTTTATAGCCATTATCCTTGAAAACCTTGAGGAGGTGTTTTTTCTCTTCATCAAGGTGTTCATCATCAGAGATTCTGAAGGCCCTAGTAGCTAGGGTGTTGAGAACCCTTAATTTTTGGGCAGGGTGATGATGAGATTCGGCATGAAGGTATTGTTAGATGTGAGTTTTCTTCTTATAAACTTGGTGGGTTAAGGATCCATCGATTCTTTTTGTGACCTTGACATCTAGAAAAGGAAGACTTCCTTTATCTTCAACTTCCATAGTGAATTTTATGTGACTAGATTGTGTATTGAGGTGATTCGCAAATTCATTTAATTTGTCATAACCATGGGGCCAAATAAAAAAAGTATTATCAATAAACCTATTCTAGTATTTGGTTTGAAAGGGTGAGGAAATCAGGGCTTTGCTTTCCAAATCCTCCATGAATAAGTTAGCTATGATAAGAGAGAGGGTGGATCCCATAGCAACCCCACATGTTTGTTCATATATGTCCCACTGGAAAGTAAAGAATGTGGATTTCAAACAAATTTCGACTAACTTGATAGTACCTTGGTCAGTGACCTCTATAGCTCCATCAATGGGAATCTTAGTAAAGAGCGAAATAACATCAAAACTAACGAGGGTGTAATCATTTTCCAAATTGATATCTTTGATCTTGTTTACAAAGACTGTGGAATCTTTAACAAAAGAGCTAGTATTGTCAACTAAGGATTTGAGTTTGTGAGCCAGATATTTTGCAAGTTGATAAATAGGACTACCTATTGTGTTGACAATAGATCTAAGAGGGGATCCTTCTTTATGAATTTTGGGAATCTCGTAGATCCTTGGGGTGGAAGGGAAACTAACAAGCAATTTTTTTTTATCAACTTTATTTATGTTGCTTTACTTAATGGCA
The DNA here is from genome assembly GCA_010110895.2 of Picea sitchensis. Taxonomy (NCBI): domain Eukaryota; kingdom Viridiplantae; phylum Streptophyta; class Pinopsida; order Pinales; family Pinaceae; genus Picea; species Picea sitchensis. The sequence goes on from SNQJ01S0005755.1 coordinate 152,044, forward strand.
TTAGAGACTTCCATTGCAATCTTTTTTAAGGGATTTTTATTAAGTTTCTTATAACTCCACTATTATTGATATGGTCTAGCATTTTATCAATGTAATTATCCTTGTTCATAATGACAACATCCCCTTTGTCTTCTTTTAGGACTACTAAATTCATGTTATTGTTGAGGGATTTTAAAGCCAAAAACTCTTCTTTGGTAATGTTTCTTTTTGGTGGTTTCACTCTACGGAGAATTACTAAGAAATCTTGCTTGATTTCTTCTTTAACATTATCGGAGAGTTTTTTAGTTTCTTTTTGGTGGTTTCACTCTACGGAGAATTACTGAGAAATCTTGCTTGATTTCTTCTTTAACATTATCGGAGAGGTTTTTAATTCCATTTTCAATGCTAGACAAATTCCATTTTCAGTGCTAGACAGGATATCGTGAACAAGAATTTTGCGAGGGGCAATAGCAAAGTTAAGACCCCTATCTAGTAACCTAGTAGTGTATTCGTCGATGGGTTGGCTCAATAGGTTGACTACTAAATTCTTGCGTTCAATTAGTGTATGAAGTATTATTATCGCTACCAACACTGCAATTATTGGATGAGCCAAACGTTTGAATATTGGATAAACTAATTTCTTCATTGTTTTCAACGTATTCCTTAGTGTTTTTCTTGGAATTTAAACAACAAACAGTACCAATATTGCTGATGCCAGTAGTGGCAACCGGATTGTACGATCCATTTCATGTGTTATCCATTACACTGTTACTGCTTACGTTGCCATCATTGTTTCCTACGTTGCCATCATTGTTTCCTTCATTTTCATTGTGGTTGCAAACACTGTCGTTGCTGTCATCATTACATACGTTGCCATTGTTTGAAATTTCCATGCCCTCACTGTTCATATCATGGTTGTTTGCGCCCGTAATGAAATTTAAACGGAATCTAGTATAATTATTACTAATGGCAGTGACGGCAAGCGGATTGAACGATCGATTTCCTGTAGGATGCATTACACTGTTATCTGGGACGTTTACGTTACCATTATTGTTTATGTTATTGTGGCTGTGAACGCTGTCGTTGTTGTCATCATTACGCGGAAAGGAGTACACCTATTGACAATGGGCAGATTTAATAGGGGTTTAGTGCTTAATAAGCTTTCAATGAACAAGATTAAATATGATTGGAATATTCTTAGTAGTCACACAAAATAAATGGCTGTGATTTCAATCATTAACTTCCTAGCTATTATAAAGACATTCGTTTATGTGTTTACTTTTTTACATTTACCTAATCATATTTAAAAATTACTTTAATAGCTAACTGATTGCCACGTAAGTGATTAATAAAATATTAACACCAAATAAATGAAACTCAACCGTTTATTTGTTAATCAATAATAAAATTTAATATATTCTTTTAAGAATTTTTTCATCTTATCAACCTTTCGACGTTTATCAGCCACAATTATGTGGATGTGCTAGTTATATACGTTGCCAATATTTGAAATGTCCATGCCCTCAATGTTTGTATCATGGTTGTTTGTGTCCATAATCGAATTTAAACGGAAGACAATACCATCATTACTGATGGCAGTGGTGGCAGCCGGATTGTGTCATCCATTTCTTGTAGTATCGATTACACTGTTGCAAACACTACCGTTATTGTCATCATTACCAACGTTGCCATTATTTGAAATGTCCATACCCTCAATTTTTATATCACGGTTGTTTGCATGGTTAGTGTTTTCTTCATTGTTATTCGTGGTATTAAGATTTGTTTTCTGAGCAGTGGATCTCGAAAGATTACGGTTAGAAACAAACCCTAATTTTTCTTTTACTTGGGGACTATTATTATCATTATATTTAATTAATTCAGACATTATTTTGTTAAAACTATTCTTATGGGAAGTGCTTATTTTACTAATAGCACAATTTTTGTTGTGTAGTTGTGTAAGCAGTTTACCATCAGGGTTTGTAGAACTGTCCTTGTGTTGTGGAGGTAGCTCAACGTTGTTGATTCTTTCTTAAGAGAGCACATGCATGTTTTTTTCAACGTGATGTGTACTAGTAGGATATTGCACGTCACATTCAAAATTATTCCTTATATTATGCATCCAGATCTGATTTTGTGTGCTCTCGAGGTGAGTGAATTTGTTGCATTGATTACTAACATAAATTTCTTCAAATTTCGATGTCTTTAGGGATGAGTATGCATCTATTCTTTCCCAAAGAGATGGTTGGATAATGTTTTCTAGAGTAGTGTGGTATTCAAATAGTTTACGTGACAAGTTATCCAAATTAAACCTTTTTTTATGGATTTCACATCACAAGGTAATGAAATGTTGGCCTTGTGAAAAATAAAATCGTTTCTCTTATCGCGAAGTCTATGATTGATTCTGGCAAAAATAGGAATCACATCGACAAGTACATTTAAAAAAAAAAGTTAGATCAGTTTTCCTTCTCGCTAATTACAATTGCATCCACTCAAAATGTCATATTCCAGTTTTAAGACTTTTGCAACTGGTGTTATGATAAGGTAGTTCTTTTGGATTCATAGATTGGTTTTTTATTGGACGTTACAAAACAAATGTGGTCCATCATCTTGAAAAGTTTTAATATATGAGGGAAATTTGAAAAATCATCACGTGTATAAATAATAATTTTTTAATAAAAACTTATTAAAAAATTATATAAGACCTAAAAATATTACTAATCAATTATTATTAATTAATTTCTAGAATCTATCCTTGTGGTTAGTGTTGGGATTCAATTTTGACTAATCTTCCAACCATCATCTTTGTTTAGATAGTTAGTTTTTTTTTCAATTTCAATTAGAATTCAAGAACATGTCGCTGATATCAAGCACAATCACCATCATCATATTTGTGTTGGGATCCAATTTTGATTAATCTTATAACCATCGTCTTTGTTTAGATTGTTAGGTTGATTTTCCATGGTGAAATGTTATAGTATTGAAAGAAGACTTGATGCTAAGGAATTTTTGTGGGAAGGATCACTTGTTAGTCTGTGTCTTTGGCGATGGATTTTATCTTTTGCGCAACAGTTAACTATAGATGACCGCCTATTAACGAGTTCTTTTTGCAGTATTACTTGGTTCATTTTGTATCCATGATTTCATACTATGCACTGTAATTCGTATTTCCAAGCAAATTTCTTATTATCATTATTGTAACATCCTCATTAAAATCCTGAGTTTAATTAATTCTTATGTAGATATAATATGTTCCTACGAACAAGCAATGTAATATGTGAATTGTATTCCAATATTTTAATAATAAAATGTGATGCCAGCTACTAAAGGGAACATGGACAAAATATTGGGGATGAATTAATCCACAAGAGAGGGAAGTATATAGGATAATGGCCAAGAGGGGGTGAAAGGGGTAAATACCCATGTATACTAATTAAACCCATTTCCCCAAGCTTTTATATTGTATACAAACCTTCCCATTTCTCATTGAGTGTTCCCAAAGCCAATCATTGAATACATTTAAGAGGTTGGGTGCAAGTGGCTACATCCCATAGTTATTGGGCACATGGGGGTTGAGTAAAATCAACTTGGGGAAGAGAGTGAGTCAAGAAAGGCAAGCCACAAGAGAGAAAATTCAGAGGGGTTGAGAGAGCAGTCAAGTTTGTGCATGGGAATAAAGGAAGGGAGAAATAAAGAGAACTTGGAGCAAGTGCAGTCGTGGAGGGAAAAATCTGGAGCATAACTGGAGCGAATTGGAGCTGGAGAAATGAAGAGTCGGGTTGTCAGGCCTGAAAAGTAAACTTGTGTGTGAGTTGCACTAAAAAACAAGTGTTTTTTGTTGGGTTGTTGATAGTTTTCCTAGAATCAAGTTCCCTTGAGTTCTTAGCTGAGAGATTCTCAATTACCTGTGCTAAAGAGACCCTGATAAACGAATGGCACATTCCTTGGGTTAACCCTAATAAACGTATGGTACACCCCTTAAGTTATCCATGAGAAACAGAGGGTACATCCCTTGGGTTATCACTGATAAATGAATGGTGCATTCCTTGGGTTGGAAAGGTCAGGAGGAAGAGAGTTGGTAGAAAAATTGGGATAGTTGTAGGAGAATATCAGTCTGGTTATGAACTTTATGATCTATGAGTGGACTGTGAGAGACCACCATATTTTTTGTATTACTGGAATCAACTTGGGGGTGACTAGACATTGATATTTGGAACAATCAGTCTATGGTTCGGTGGAACGTTCGTCCCAAGAAGTTGGTTGCACACTTCTTGTTTAAAGATAAGTGTTTTATCTTGTTGTTGAGTTAATTACAAGTGTTATTGTTGTGTGTGATGTGTGAACTCTGTGTAAATGGGAATGAATTAGATGCTTCTATAATGAATGGTTTAGTTGCATTTCATGTTGATTATTAGAACACTTTAGATGCATGTGTTTTACGGTTATAGATAGTAGCTAAATATGTTTTAGATTTGTATTTGTAAGCTACAAGAAATCGACTAACAATAAAAGAGTTAATTTAGATGGAAAAAGTTTCATTTTTATGTGTATTCGGCACTGTAAGGTCCCCTGGTTAGGCTGGGGAACATTACATTATGGTATCATAGTCATAATAAAAGTATTTTGGTGTGACATGGCCCAAACTGGGTCGCTGTGTATGGTACAAAATTTATTTTCATATTTATTAAATATTAAATATCAAATTTTTGATTGGTTTCTAGCTCATTCATATGACGTAATTTCCCTCGTGTATGCGATTTGTTTTTCAAAATTGTTAGGATCAAAAAAGGAATTAACATAAACAAAATTTATGAATAGTTATTCGGGTGGATTCTGACACTTGTTTTAGTCGAGGTTGCAGTCAATGGCGTCACCTTCCTCTAGTCGATGGCCTATCACTACAGGAAAAGGAATTCTATTTGGAAGTATACATGGAACCACTGCTTCATGCTCCACTGCCTGCGACATCTTTCTAATAAACGTTCTCTTCTGATAATAAAAAAAGGTGCTCTCCATAATCATCAAGAATATTATACAAGCTCTGGTCAACTTCATCTACCATGCCAATTTCTAATAATAACACAGAGGTGCGACACTTCGTTGCACATGAACACGGAGGTCTGCTTTCAACTATTTAGTAGTTTGTTGAAAAAACTCTATTGCTTGATGACATTAATAACGTGTTAAATTTGGCCTAGAATCATCTGCGTAAAAAGGAACACTCAGATCGCAAAATTATTTATATTGCTCATGATTTAGGATGATAAAGAGAAATATATGAAAAATTTATTAACATACCAGGTAGGGTTTACATCCCATGGTGGTGGTTGAGGGACTCGATGCTTTCTCAACACAATTACAAGTCTAGAAATTTAGTTGGTTTATGTTGTTACCAAATCATCCTGCAGAAAGCACAAGAAATTTATACCATCATCTTCATAGATTATTTCAGTATCTAATTAATAACAATGAAGGAGAAATAATCTAAAAAATAACCACAGTACGAAAAAAAATGACTTGCAAGACTTTTACAAATTTATTACGAGTCTCCAAAACGAATTTGTCTCCAAGTTTGTAGGGATTAAACTCTTCATTAACTTGGCATTCTTGATATTTTTTTTCCATATAACTACCCAAAAAGATAAAAAAAAAATATAACAAACTCGAGTTGTAAATACTAAAACCGAACTTCAAATCTCTTTCACTATGCACTTTATATAGACGTGTATAACACTCATTCTTAAATAACTCAACATATATGAGTGTATATATGTAATCATTCATGCATATATAGTTAATTTAATAATTTCATTGGAAGGACGCAAACATAAAAGTCAAGAATAGTTTAAAATTGATTTCAATCGATTCACTCATGTCTAAAATCACCATCATATATGTTGCTTCTAAAACCTTTTGTATTAATAAATTAACATAGATATTGTGTTTGGTATATGAGAAGTGTCATGGAAATTTGAACTGCATAGGACCTTCCAATAACTATAACAACTAGAGAAATGATAGCTATAACAACTAGAGAAATTATTTTCTAATTTTCTCTTTTAACTGAGCATCACTTTGGCTTATATAACACAATAATAATCACCATGCTCCCGTTATTTTCCCAAATGATTTTTTTTTTACTTTAGTTAAGATAGTAACAGGGAACTTAATACTTATTTTTTAGTTTTAGTATTTTTATTTGATTACTTTTTGTTTTTCTCATGCAGTGGTTATGTTCCAACAATTTTATGATTTTACCAGAAAGTACTATAGCTCAGGCCCAAACACACTCGTTTATGATTCTACCACCAAGTACTATTGAAATGGATGCTTGACACTGAGAGGGGGGGGGAGGGGGGTGAATCAGTGTCACAAAACATTGGACAATTTTCCACTTTTCACAAATTAACTGAACAACAAATATTTATTTAATTTTCTCAATCAATATATATAAAATAATAAATACTTTATTTATTTATTTAAATTGAATGAATACATAAGATCAATCTTTGAATATCATCTTGAAACAATTATGAGAGACCCAACTCTCTGTTACAAGACACAACTTGTAGTTCTTAGATCTAGCCGAGAAAGGAGGAATCCAACCCTCATAATAAGTCTCAGCTTGTTGATCTCAGATCCAACTGAGATGTGAGGAATCCAATCCTCATACAAGACCCATCTTGTAAACAGGAACCAACCTGATAGAATGAACCTTCATTCAATCCATTATATATAAATATATATACTTCAACAAATTAAACTTCCCTTATTCTCACCATTCCTTCTTGTTTATATAGTCTTCCAACTGGTGTGAATTTGAATCATTGTGTATTTTGATATTTGAACCATTGTACCTTTTCATTTAAATGATAATATTAATGTTTAATTAATATCATTTTTCATTTTATCCTTTATTCATAATTCTCATGAATTAATTCTCTTTTAATCACGACTGTGTGTCAGTTCTTTTGTCTTCATAAGTTTATCACATGCATGGATCGACTAATTATATCGTACTCATGCTTCTATTGTGTTCTCAGTTCACAAACATATCATATTTTGATCTTTTATCAATTCTCTGAATTATTCTAGTGTTAACTCTATGTCGAATTAAATATTTATGAGGCGCTTCCTTCAAACCATTTACATATGACCATATGCACAAAACCACGAGCTTATTGATTTGAGCGTTTCCTCTTCTTTTTCCCCTTGTTTCTTTATTCCATAAGATTGTAGGTGGTGACCAAGCACTAAGCTAAATAAATGATTGATCACTTATCAGAATCAACGGTCATGTTTTAATCTCCTGATGAGATGGACGATTGTTGGCACTTCAGGACTTCATCCTTCGCGATTTCTAGCCTTTCTACAAATCTCCTGATGAGTTGAACGACTGTCAGCACTTCGAGACTTCGAATATTCCACTATACTTAATCAATGGTCGAGAAACCTCCCAAAGTAGATCAACGATTAACGTTGAATTCGGCCTTCGGTGCTTCGGGTGATTTCTCCTTCACATTCCTTCAATATTTCGGAGTTCATTTCGTCGAAGTAGATCAAACCATTGTATTTTATTTGAACGATGAACGATTCTCATTCATTTCGGAACTTCAGGACTTTGGGTATTTGCTGGTGGTGAAAATCCCAAAGTACAAAACTCCTGGAGTGACGTAACTTGCTGATGTCACTTGTTTGATGTGGCACTAACTGAGTGGTTTCCACATGTCACTTAGATTCCTGACTTACGCATACCTGAAACGCCAACTTCACTTTGACACTTTTCATCATATGGTTGTGCCACATGTCCTTGCTGACGTGGATCTCCTCATCTGGCACATGTTCTTCTCCTAGATATAACGGTTGTCCAAACTCCCGAAATGTATCTTAGATTGACGGCTAGGAGTGACTTTGGAACTTCGGGTAATTTGATTTCTCTACTTCCCAGTTCTCGCGAAGTGATATTCCACGAAGTGTAAACCTCGAGTAACTTGACTTCATCCAATGGACATTATTTACCCTGAAAAGTCTTAACACGATCCAATGGTTGTTGGGAAATCAACTATTTGAGATTTCGAGCCTTTGGTCTTGCTTATCCTGTCCTTCCACTTTATAGATCGGACGGTCAATATCACTCCTGAAATATTTCTCAGATCGGACGACTTACATTTATTTCATCACATTTGTGGCTTACTCTGTCCTTCCACTAAACATGATCTGATGGTCCTGATATCTCCCAAAGTGTTCTTCAGATCGGATGGTCCTCATTTACTTTGGGACTTCGGCCTTCAGGTGATCTTACTTGTTCTCAACCCTTTTCTCTCGAAGTGGTCATCACCGAATTTGACCACTGCTACCTTAAGTCACTTTGAATAGATCAGAGGGTCTTCATCTTCGCTTATCCTATCCTTCCACTTAACTTGATCCAACGGTCAAAGTGGATTGCAGAACCATAACTTACGAGTGGTTTAATTTGTCACCCAAGCTCTGCAGTTGAAGTTGTGTGATTGTTGTTGAATCAACCACAATCGTTGATATTTGAATCGATGAGATCTGACGATCTAGAATAATTGCGGTATTGGAAATAACATCTAGTTTAATTCTCCCTTCACGCTCCACAATCAATCCTTGTCATTGATCTGGTGCTTACGAATCCAATAGTCATGACTTAATATGATCGTTTGGTGGCTCAACTATAGTCGTAGATCTTTGAGTCGATGAGATATAACGATCTAGACTAATTACGGGATTGAGAATAACACGTTCTTTAATTCTCCTTTTGTTCTTGACAATCCATCCCTATCGTTGATCTGTGCTTGTGTATCCAATAGTCATGGTTTGTCCTGTGGGGATTTCGATCCCAATCACGTTTCTACACTGCTATTTCTCTCTTGAGATTTGATCATAGGAACATTGTTGATCCTATCCTGATCAACAATAATCATGAATTGCTTCATACTTAAGGTGATGTTCTTCTGTCGATCTTTAGTATATCTTTCCTCCTGATATTAACCTTTTTGATCTACTACATTCTCTTTCCATCATTGACCCTTCATTACACTTGGACAGACCTTATTGGCCATATTGACACTAATGCCAACTGTATAATTGTTCATGATTGATTCATGTTGTCATCATTACAACCTTCATTACACTTGGAAAAAACTTAATGGCCATCTTGACACTAATGCCAACTACATAACTGTTCATGACTGATTCATGTTGCCATCATAACAACTTATCATGACTGTTGACATCAATGACAACACATCAATGAAAATATATCCAACAATATCCCCTTTTGTCATTGAGGGAAACACAATAACTCCATACACAAAATCCCCATGTGATGATGCTTCTCTCCTATGAAGTTACTCTCCCCCTTTGACATCAATGGCAAAGGGTTCTCCCTTTAAGATCAGTCTTTGTATGTCTACATGTTGTTGACCAAAATATAAATTTGAGTATCTCCTCCTAGAATCATGTTCTTTCTTCCATAACTGAATGACTCCCCCTATCAATATGCTCTCTCTGCTTCTGACTACTCTCCCCCTTTGTTTCTGAAAGGGTATCTTTTTTTGACAAGGTCTCTTCCCTTGTTTATTTACTAACTGCTTATCTCAGTTGATTGGGATTTTTGTGTTTCAAATAAGTAGTCTTCTTAATACCAATTGTTGTAGTGATACCCATCTGTAGTGATCAAGTCTTTCAAAACTTAATCTAATTACTTTCTTATTTAATAACCAAAATACTCCTCCTGAGTGTTTACTGAATTTCCTTTGTCAAATAGAAAAAGAGAATGAATCTTACTGATCTTTTTGATATGCTTCTTATTCGTTTTTGATATTTCACAGGAATATCAATTGAGGAATTATACCAATTGATTTAAATACCAATTTTGTTATCAATTGATCTTTGTTGAATGATACTCCTCAGACTTCTCTGCTACCTTTATTTTTTTTTTTCTTGTATTCTAGAACTAACCCTACCAATGATTTTTCTTTTGACCACTAATCTATATCTAGTCAAGATTTTCCATATGTCAATTTAGAAACTCTTTGGGATAATCTTTTGATTTTGTAAAAAACAATTTAAACTTCTTTTTATGTTTTCTTTCTTTTGCTAACAACTTGTGACATCATCAGAATATGATATTGTTCCATATTCTTCTATAGGTACTTCCTTTTCTTGAGATTGATTTATTTCATATTGAATTTCATATTCTTTATTAGGACCTTCACCCATTATTCTCTTTTTATTAATTTCTTCATTTTTAGGTGCAATATCATCTTTCTTGCTTTCTCCTTCAGATTTTCTTCTCCATATCTTTCTATGAGATATTCTGCTTTTGGGATCTTTTCTTTCTAATTGTGTTTTTGGAGATTTGTCATATCCTTTGTTCTTTCAACTTTTATTATTTTTTTTCACTGACTTTAAAGACTTATTCAAATATTGAATTTTTGTATACTTGCAGTTCAGGATTTGTTCCCAAACCTGTCACAGTTGTAACATCTCATTGTATGACAAAAGTTTGCTATGTTCCCAACAAAATTACATCTCCAACATCTAATTGAGTTTTTGGATTTTCTTGTATATCCTTCCTCTAGTTTCTTGCAGTCCATTGCTTTATGGCCAAAGCCATGACAAGAAAAGAAATAGTCATTGAATGTGTTTCCACTCTTGATTTTATTTTGGCTTGATAAATTTGTCATTTGATTTTCTTCTTCCTTTTTACTTCTATATCTTCCTTCCTTAACAAAGTTCATGACTTGTAATTGCTTTATAATTGAACCTTTTCCTTTTGAGAAGGATGATCCTTTCTCATGTTTGTAAATTGTGCTCCATTTGTCATTGTCTTCTTTCTTAATGTATCCAAGCACAGTTTTGTCAACAAATGATCATTGGCTCTTCCAAATATTATCTAAGATAGCTGAGCTATTCTAGAAATTGACAATCTTATTTGTCTTTTAATTCATCTGTTTTAGATTGACTATTTCTAACTTTAATATCTAACATAATTTTTACTTTTTAGTCAATTGAATCTTAAGGTATTCTTCCACTTCTTTAGCATGTTCAAGATGACTCTTTAGATTGATGACTATTTCTTCTGTCTCATCCAAGACTTATTTTCTTTTAATAGTTTTTTCATATGTATTCAATTCTTCCATATATTTTGTTAGATCAAAAACTTTAGTTTTCAATTTTTTAATTTCTTCCTCATATTCTAGCAGAATCCTTTTGAGGTTGATGGCTTCTAATTCAAACATTTGGCATGATTCTTCCTTTTTAATTATTTGGATCTTCTGAGCTTCTTCCTTTTTAATAGCTTCGTCAATTTGATTCATTATATCTTCATTAATACTTTCGTTTATCTTTTTCAAATTGATGATTTTCAATTCCAACATGTGGTAAGAATTTTCTTTCCTTGTTAACTAGATCTTTAGGTTCTCTTCACTTTCTTTAATTTCCTCAAGTTGAGTGTTTAGACTGTTAACTAATTCTTCTAATTCTTTTAGTGCTTCTTTTCTTTTACAGTAATGTGTCTTTAATTCTTCCATGTCTTCTAGTAGAATTGTAACTTCGGTTTTCAATATTTTGATCTCCTTTTCGTTGTCTTCTAGTTGAACTCTATGTTCAAACTTTAAATGGTTAGATTGATCTAACTGTTGAAGTAGCAACATATCCATTTGTTGAATTTTCTCCAACTCTTCTAGGGTGCACACAGTTGTGGACTCAATATGATCAAGAACATCCTTAGTAAATTCAATATATAGACCATTTCCTGGTTCCATACTAATCACTTCAAATGTAGTTATAACATTAGTCTTAAAATCTAATATTTTTTCTTTAGTCAATACTAAGGTATTCCTCAATTCCTTGATGAGTTTTTCTTCTTCATTGTTGACTGTGATTTGCATCAAATCATGTATTTCATTCTGATTAGAATTTTTTTTCTCTATATTTTGTTCTTCAAATTGATTGTTATTTTTATTTTCTTTATCTTCTTCCTTATCTTGATAAGAATTCTCTTCTTCTAAGTTTTGATCATTATTCTGATAGGAATCCTCTTCATTAGAGTCTTTTTCCTCACTTTGATAGGATTTATCTTCTTCTTGTATTTCACTCTGATAAAAAATTTCTAGTTGGAGCCATAATTGTTTAGCAAATTTGTAGTGTCTCATCTTTTCTTTGACTTGTTCTCACAATCCATCCTGGATTACTTTTAAGGCTACTGAATTATTTCTCCTTGCTTCCTTTGTAGTTTTAGTTTTTCTCTTTGAAGTAGTTAAGTTACGAGGCTTACTTACTACCATATCCCAAACTCCAGATCCTCTTGATTTCATATATCTTTTCATATTTTCCCTCCATGATAAATAATCATTTCCATCAAATAAGGGAGCTTCATTTGTGGAGATAACAATTAGTCCACCCATTTATTATGAATCTACCTTCAGTGTTTAAATTTTGTTGAAGGAACCCGCTCTAATACCAATTGTTGAAATGGATACTTGACACTGAGAGGGGGGGTGAATCAATGTCACAAAACTTTGGACAATTTTCCACTTTTCACAATTTAACTGAACAACAAATATTAATTTCATTTTCTCAATCAATATATATATATAAGAATAAATACTTTATTTATTTATTTAACTTGAATGAATAAATAAGATAAATCTTTGAATATCATCTTCAAAAAATTATGAGAGACCCAACTCTCTGTTACAAGACCCAGCTTGTAGTTCTCAGATCCAACTGAGAAATGAGGAATCCAACCCTCATAACAAGTCCAGGATTGTTGATCTTAGATCCAACTCAGATGTGAGGAATCCAATCCTCATACAAGACCCAACTTGTAAACAGACACCAACTTGATAGAATGAACCTTCATTCAATCCATTATTTATAAATATATATACTTCAACAAATTCATCTTCCCTTCTTCTCACCATTCCTTGTTGTTTATATAGTCTTCCAACTGGTGTGAATTTGAATCATTGTGTCTTTTGATATTTGAACCATTGTACCTTTTCATTTAAATGATAATATCAATCTTTAATTAATATCATTTTTCCTTTTATCCTTTCTTCATAATACTCATGAATTAATTCTCTTTTAATCATGACTGTGGGTCAGTTTTTTTGTCTACATCAGTTGATCACAGACATGGATCGACTCATTATATCGTACGCATGATTTTGTGTTGTTCTCAGTTCAAAAACATATCATATTTTGATATTTTATCAATTCTCTATATTATTCTAGTGTTAACTCTCTGTCGAATTAAATCTTTATGAGGAGCTTCCTTCAAACCGTTTACATATGACCATATGTGTAAAACCACGGGCTTATTGATTTGAGTGTTTCTTCTTATTTTTCCCTTTGTTTATTTATTCCATATGACCGCAGGTGGTGACCAGGTGCTAATCTAAAGAAATGCTTGATCACTTATCAGAATAAATGGTCACATTTTAATATCTCGATGAGATGAAAGACTGTCGACACTTCAAGACTTCATCCTTCTTGACTTCCATTCTTTTTACAAATCTCCTGATGAGTTGAATGATTGTCGGCACTTTGGGACTTCGACTATTCTAATGTACTTGATCAATGGTCGAGAAATATCCTGAAGAGGATCAACTGTTAACATTGAGTTCATCCTTCAGTGCTTCGGGTGATTTCTCTGCAAGATACCAGATATATAAAATATGCAGAACAGAAATAAAATGCTAGTAATGGCAGAATAACAGTAAAATATCCAGCATAATCTTCATAATACACAGAAATGATATACGAAATAGTAACAAAAAAGAACTTTGATTCAGAAAGCAATGTTCATAGGCCTCTTTGAGGGGGCAACCTCCAATCAAGTAGAGCTCTGTTACAATAATATCCAAGCTAGGGTTTTCATACCCTCGACTCTTATTTATACTAAATATTTCTATTAAGAGAAGCATCTAGAGGAAGATCCTTCTAGAAGTGGAAGCTTCTATTAGGTCTTCTTACATCCACCTTATTCTATTTTATTGAAAGGTCTTATTAATATTGACCTTTATTACATCCGAATACATTGATCTACCT
>SNQJ01S0005755.1:174216-202477 GCA_010110895.2 Picea sitchensis
AACAGTCCTCTCCAGAAATTCGAAGTGAATTTCGGGTCCCTATACATAAGTAGACCCTCGGTTCCTAAGGTATAACCTTCCTCGGTTTGTGGTCTCTCACGCTGTTGTAGCTTTGCTACAAGTCTTTTGTACTACAAATCAACACTTGCAGTCTCCACAATTCTGTCTTTCAACTCAGTTCTGTACATGCTAATGGTTGTAGCATGTAATTCATGCACTTTTCTGCTGAGTGCATCAGCCACTTTATTGTCTTTCCCTTTGATATGCCTGATATCAAAGTCATATTTGCACAGAAATTCCAGCCATCTAATTTGCCTGGCATTTAGGGTTGGCTGATCAAATAAATACTTCAGACCATTGTCGTCTATTCTTAATTCGAATTTCTTGCCCATGAGGTAATGTCTCCATTTCCTCAATGCATGGACAACTGTTGCCAGCTCTAAATCATGAGTGGCATAATTCTTTTCATGCTCTTTCAGCTTTCGGGATTCATAACAAATTATAGATCCCTCTTGGCTGAGAACTCCTCCCAGCCCTTCCTTACATGCATCCATGTACACTACGTAATCCTTACTTGGATTAGCAATCTAGGATTGGAGCACTAGTGAGTAGCTGCTTCAATTTCTATAAGTTGCTCTCACATTGTTCAGTCCAATGGAACTTCTTCTCCTTCCTTTGCAAGGAAGTGATAGCATGAGCTATCCTTGAAAATCCAGCTATGAACCTCCTATAATAACCTGCCAGACCCATAAAGGATCTAACTTCTGTCACATTTCTTGGCGCTGGCCACTCTTGAATGGCCTGTACCTTCCTAGGATCCACAACGATCCATTCTTCAGAAATAATGTGTCCCAAGTAATGGATCTTCTTTTGGTAAAATGACCACTTGCTCAGTTTTGCGTAAAGCTGGTGTTCTCTCAACAGTTGCAGCACCATTCTAAGATGTTGTTCATATTCTTCCTCTATCTTGGAATACACCAAGATATCATCCAAGAAGACTATGATGAACTTGTCCAAATAATTTCTGAACACTCCATTCATTAAGCACATGAAGACAACAGGCGCGTTGGACAGTCCAAACGGCACCACAGTGAACTCATAGTGACCATACCTTGTTCTAAAGGCGGTCTTGCTGATGTCTTCATCTTTTATCCTCACTTGATGCTATCCAGATCGAATATCTATTTTCGAAAATACTTTCGCATCCTTTAACTGATCAAAAAGATCATCAATCCTTGGCAGAGGATATTTGTTTTTGACAGTCACTTTATTCAACTGTCGAAATTCAATGCACAACCTCATCGTCCCATTTTTATTCCTCACAAATAGGACTGGGGCTCCCCACGGTGACACGCTGGGACGAATGTAGACTTTCTTTAATATCTCTTCTAGTTGCAATTGCAACTCTTTCAGCTCTGGCGTACTCATCCTATAAGGATCTTTCGAAACTGGAGCTGCTCCAGGCATTAGATTTATAGAAAAGTCAATGTCCCTCTTCGGAGGTAGTCTAGGCACCTCCTGAAACACATCCTCAAACTCTTTGAGTACCCTGTGGTCTTCCAGATTCGAGACCACATTTTGGAATACTTCTTCCACCAGGGCCGCAAATAATTGACGACCTTTCCGGTAACATTTCTTCAGCTGCATGGCTGAGATTTCTCTAACAACCACGGCTCTGGGAATTCCTTGAACTGTTACCTAATTTCCCTCTTCGTCCAGACATGTGAATCTCTTGTTACGACAATCCAGAAGGGCATGGTGATGGTCCAACCAGTCCATCCCAATTAAGCAATCATATGAGCCTAAAGGTAGAATGTTCAATTCAGCCTTAGTGCTCATTCCTTTCATGTCCACCAAACAAGACTTAACCAATTCAGTGACCTTCCTCTTGGTCCCTGTGGCTAACTGCACTAACCAAGACTTCTCATGTTTTCTCTTCGTTAGATGAAAACCTTCCACAACTCTAGGATCTACATAACTATGGCTAGTCCCTGAATCAATTAAAATAACAAGTGGTCGGTTGTTGATGATACCTTCCACTTCAATCATGTGCGATTGAAATTCTGCTTGCTTATTGTCCAGGGCTGCATAGATCCTCGGCATTCTGCTGCCCATATCCTCCACTATTTTAGCTTGCTGAACAGTATGTATAGTTCTCGCTTTACCATTTTTATGGGGACAATCTCTGTACTTGTGGTTTCCTTGATAGCCCCAACACTGAATGGGCATCAGTCTCTGTCTTTGTGCTCCCTCTTCAGTCCTTCTTGGCTCTCTAAACGATGGCTGTCCCCAAGGACTGTTTCTGAAAAAGGAAGGCTTGCTTCCCTTCTGCCTATGTTCTTTCTTAAACCTCTTCTAGTTATCCCAAGCCTTCTGAAAGGTAGGCTTTTCTCTTTGTTGTTCGTATAGGTATTTCTCCCTTCTTATGGTTTCTTCCATGGTCTTAGGATCATCGTATTGAATCTTGTCACCAATGGAAGATGGCAGTCCACTCAGATACCTATGAATTTTAACAGCCTCGTCTTTGATGAATGGAACATACTTCAGTACTTCCAGAAAACTTCGTTCATACTCATCAATGGTCATATTGCCCAACTTGAGTTCAAAGTACTCCTTCATCTTTCTGTCATAGTATCTTTTAGTCAGGTATTTCTTCTCGAAATACCTCTTAAATTCCTTCCAAGTGACCTCTTTCTCTCTGATGTGTTGCACCTGCACAAACTGATCCCACCACATGGAAGCTTTTCCTTTCAGTTGGTACATTGCAATTCTTCCTTCTGCATGGGCAGAATAATTATGCAATTGGAAGTATTTCTTCATGCCAAGAAACCATGTCTCGGTGTCTTCCTCCTTCTTATGTTCTCCATCGAATGTTGGAGGTTTAATCTTGTTCATTTCTCCTTTCAATTCCTCCCTTCCAGATTTCCGATGTTTTCTGGTAGGGGATGGGCTTGAACTACTGTCTGTCTCCTTTCCAGAATGCTTCGGGGAGAGATGGTGATGTCTATTACCACTCCTCAATCTTCTTCTTCCCCCATGATTTCTACGACTCTCTGTCGTACCTGAGTCTCTTCCCTTCTCAAGTTTCTTCTCTATTCTTTCAAGGCTCTTCAAGAATTTTAAGTTTAATTCCCCTTGTCGATCCTTGAATTTCATGAGCTTTCGGCTATCAGCTAGGCGAGCCTGGGCATCTTTCTGCAATCTTTCGATGAGTTGCATCATATGTTCTTCCTTATCCATCTCTTTTCCATGTCCATTAGAGTTCGATCCTTCAACTCCCAGGTTAACAGCCTTTCCTTCCTGTTCATCTTCTATTTCAGGGGTAAACTGCACTTTTCCCCACTCCATACTCGGCGTTGATTAACTAGGTTTCTAGCCTTCGTTGAACTCTGCACACACACTCTGTGCAATTAAATTTGAAATTGTCAGGCCATTAAACCTTCACGAACAATCCACAATATTTATAAGCCAGTTCGAACAAAATAAAAGACATTTCGTTTTAAATAAGTTTCTTGAACTCGAAGTATTATGTATTTCTTCCATTTCTTTGCATTTGAGGCAATTTCCAAACAGTTCTGGCACTCGTCAGTCCTCTGTAATCTAATACGTAGATGACTCAAATTTGTCGAGCCTTCGTCTCTTGAAAATTCGTCAGATTTCATAACCATCGATGTTTAATAAAGTGTTTCAATTTCACGAATTGCCTGAGCTCTGTTTGGCTCTGTACTTTTCTGGGACTTCGGAGCTTCGGAATCTCGGTCCACGAAGATCCGACAGTTAAAAATACGAAATCCAAGTCACCCTTTTCGCAACTCGTGATCTCGCGAGTTCGTGAGTCGAAAACCTTCGACTCATTCCTCTAAATGTCGATACCCGAGATGCGACAAGGGTATGGCTCTCTCCTCGCTAGGGTCTGCTACGCATGACCGTAGTCTAGGTATAAGTCTAAGTGTTAGCACTCTTCACTACTCACACCTTCGTGAGTTGTGGCATCCAACCCTGGCACCTCCCTTTCATGAAACCCCAAGAAGCAATGTTGACTTTTCTCCTCTCATTCTCGCTACTTCGTGACTTCGTGAGTTTCAATGTCAAGCTCCGATGCACTTATCTCGCGAATCCACGAAATCACGAATTACTTTATCCTCCGAGCCCATAGCACAGTTGTCTCCCTTCACCACCGTGGCATGTGGTACATTCATGAGGGTCCACGTCACTTTCAACGATGTCATCGGGTCCCACCTTTCTCGCTTCTCTTCTCGTCTTGTATTCCCACTTTGATGGCACGTGGTACTCTTCATGTGTCCACCTGGCACATCTCCTGATTGAAGCTTCGGGTGTCGGGGTTTCGTGATCCCCGACGACATGAGTTCCTGTCCTCATGAAGTCTCGATCCCTGATTTCTCGATGCGCCTTTAACTTAGCCCCCTCGGCTATGCCGAGGTCCATGTGACCTCCTCACATAAGACCACAGTCTTTTACTCTTATCGGGGTTTTGGTATTTTCAAGCCGAAACATAAGTGTCCTCAGGATTCACGATTCTCCGATTCCTGATGCGCCTTACCTTCAGCTAGCCCTCCTGGTTATAGCTTCTAGCCAATGTGACCATCACCCTATGACCACAACCTTACCCCTCAGGGTTTCGGGGTTTGCGATGCCAAAATGCATACGCCTACAGAATTACCGACTCCTCAAATTTCAACTCTCTGTCGTGCTGACAGTTGGTCCCCACTATGGCACTATCCTCAGCTCTGACGTGCAGACAACTATCCCCCACTCATCAGGGTTTCGCGTATCATGATTCCAAAGTGCATAAACCCCACTTCCACGGGATTCCCGATATCCCGATGGACCAAACGCCGAGGGATGGCTTCATTATCAGGACTTTTCCCAATGGCGTTGATGGTTGCCACGCATCCTCTATCTGACGGATGGTCCCAATTTCTACGAATTTTCGCGACTTGTGATGTCCCGAGTTTATTGTCATCAGGAACTCCGATACACCAACTTCCCGATGCACCAAAATGCCGACGGGCACTTGATCTCTGCCACGTATCTCTCTCTAACGGACGGCTCCGGATCTCGTCGGATCTTTCACCCCTAGTTTCTGAGGTTTAACCTTCAGACACCTCCCAGCAGATCCAACGGCTGTCGGGTTTTCCGGCCGAGATCTGACGGCTTAGATGTTTCCTAACCAAATCGGGATTTCGCGTATCACGATTTTCCAATCCCCTATGTAATATCCAAAGGCTTTAAACCTTGTGCACATTCTCCATATATGACGGTTACAAGGGTTCGCTTTCCCTTCCAAACAGATCCTATGGTTCTAACACCATTGGTGTAGAGAATTTTCTCCCTGTGGTCATAGACCACATCGGCTGCAGTTTCACTGCACCGCTAAACTTCCTGAGTTCTTAATAAAAACTCGTCAAGTGTCTCCTTGACGTTTTAGAGCAAACCAGGGTCTGAAATTGGTCCTCCCGACTCAATTTCCCCTCGCATTCTCAGTCCAAAGAACACTCCACTAGCCCATCTAGGCTCAGTGTCAAAATCTTCGCTCTGATACCATTTTGTACTGTACCTTTTTCACTACCGAGGCTTTCAAACCTCTTCTAACCAATCTGTACACGAACTTTTACATAACTCATGCTGGAATTATATAACCACATGCATTCAAGAAAAATAATACATTTGACTCAGAGTAAAACATATGAATTACTGCTATATTCAACAAGCATTTAACCTTATTATTTAATTCATATAAACAGCAGAAAACATGATACATAAACAACTCCGTCATGCAAAACATGATCAAAGCATAATTTAGATACTTATCTTTTAACAGCTGTAGAAATCACCAACCAAGTTGATGCAGGAGCATCACTCACCCATCAAGCGAGCCAGCGCGTGGAGCAGGGAAAAGACAGCTGGACAAGCCAACAAACTTCTTTTTGAATTTCACCTTGATGTAGTTGCGTCGTTCTTTAATGAAGACACATTTAAAGAAGCACACTTGTATTGTATTGTAGATAGGAAGGTAATTAATAGGTTTTAATGTTGTTAGATAGGAATTAATTGTAGATTTGATAGATAGAGAATTCGAGAGGGAAAACGGAATATAGGCACCCTCCTTTGTATTATTGTATTATTAGAAACAGGAGCAAGAAGAGAACAGAGTAGAGAAATTGTGAGCAGAACCTCCATGTACAGATATTGAATTAATAGGAAAACTTTGATTCAATTCCATGGCTGTGATTATTCTCTGTGTACTGTTGATATTATGTTGTTTCATATTTGCTTCTTGTTATGCCTTTCTTTTATATGATGTGTATGTGATTTCATGGTAAATGTGTAATCTGAGAAAGAAGAGAATGAGTTTCAATTGTTTCTCTCTTTGAGCCAGGAGATTCCTGCATAGAGTGCATTCGAATTCATCCGCATAGAGTGCGTTGATGAGGCCAAAAAGTTGAACTCTTATTCTCATCTGCCCAGTGTTGAGTTGGGTCACCAGAGTCGTGCAGGAAAGGTGCCCACCGAATTGGAAGTCTCAGTGGCGATTCTGAGCTAAGGGAGTGAATATCTCTGCTGCAGGTGAGTGCGCGGGATTTGAAGGACTCAACACTTAGAGAGTTGTTGAGGTCAAACACATAGCGTGCACAAAAGGTTCTCTGAAAGGAATCAAAGTTGACAAAGCTCAGGAGGGAGAGTTCCTTCTTGAATACCGTGGGAACAGACCTGGACGAAGATTCGAACAGGGAGAGATTTGAAGTGGAGGAGATCTTGAAGGAAGAGAATTGATGGTCAGGGTTCGTCGAGGAGAGTCACGAAATCCCACGGACCGTCAGGTCGTGGGGAAGTCATGAGGGATTTAATCCTTAAGCGCAGGAAGAAGTAGGCCATCGCATATCGGCATATCGGAGTTTGCGAGGGCAAGATTTTTGTGCCCGTCGAAATCGCGATTGGCGATTTCCCGAAGTCATCGGAGTCGTCGATCAATGTAAGGACACGTGGCATCAGATCCCGCAAGGTCGAGACTCGGCATTCGGCGATTCTCGGTGCAAGGAAATTTCGACCAGAGAAAGCGCGATCCCGCGATCCCCGATCGCACGAGTGAAGGAAGGGACGTGAACGAGTGGGACCACGAAATATAGCGGAGGACAGGTGGCACCCCATGGGCAATCGGTACATCGGGGTTTCGGAGGTTGGAACTCAAACCTGTTGACATCGCTAGCGGCGATATCCCGATAGGAAAATCCCCAACAAAAGTGTAATGCATTGACCCGTTGACCCATCGGGGATCGGGGTTTGGAATTGCACGAGAACGTGCACACAGGGTTCGCAATAGCGCGAGGCTCGATTTCTCGAAGTGACTGCCGGGAGATCAAAAGAGTGTCCCGTGGGTGACAAGAAGTCCTGATACGGGATTTGAAGGGTATTACAACTCTTCGGGGAAAGAAGAAGAAGGTCCTAGTGGAAGCGGCTGCTGCTGAGAGCAGTTGCGTCAGAGTGGTATCAGAGCCCGAAAATCTTGTCTGTATATTTCAGGCGAGAGAAGGGAAAGAGAAAGAGAAAGCACTCTGATACACACGACTTGCGTCAGAGTGGTATCAGAGCTGAAGTATCTTTGTTTTCTGTAGCAGAAAGAAAGAGAAGACACCATGCCTCCCAGAAGAGAAAGGCAGTCACCTGATCGTGAAGACAGGGACGCTTGAAGAAGGGGTAGGCCAGCAGGAAACCCATAAATGGAACGACAAATGACAGATCTCCGAGCAAGACTCGAGGAGATGGAGACTGCGCAGAGACGCGGAGTTGGTGCAGTAGAGTTCAGTGATTCCGAGGTTGAAGAGGAAGCTGGACACAATACAGAATAAGTCACAGCAGAAGATGCCTCGACAGAGAGGTTGATTAGAGCCATCGCCAGGATGAGCTCAAAGACAAAGATGGACATTCCCGTCTATGAGGGGAGTCTAAATGCAGAGGAGTTGTTGGATTGGATCCGAGCACTCGACACCTACTTCGATTATGAGGATATCGAAGAGGACAAGAAAGTAAGGCATGATGTTACCAAGTTGAAAGGAAATGCAGCCTTATGGTGGGATGAATTGCAGGCTGATAGGCGCTGCAAAGGAAAACAGAAGATCAAGAGCTGGGATCGGATGATCGCGAAGATGAAAGCGAAGTTCATCCCTAGAGATTACCAGATCACTCTGTTCAGGTGAATGCAGAACCTGAGGCAGAAGATGATGACAGTGAAGGAGTACACCGAGGAGTTTTACAGACTCAACATCAGAGCTGGTCATCGGGAAAGTGATGACCAAAAGGTGGCAAGATATCTGAATGGGTTGAGGTATGACATTCAGGATGAATTAAGTATGGTTACCATCCGAACAGTCGAGGATGTGTACCAGATGGCTTTGAAAGCCGAAGAGAAGCTGAGCCGCAGGAAGGGATAGTGAGGGAAAGGCAGAAGTCAGCCCAGAGGCAAGGCGGTTGCCCAAGAAAAATTCCAGAAACCCAAAGAGGAATGGAAGAGACCTCAGGGTAAGCTGGAGAGAGGTGGAACCTCACAGCAGAGGCAACCACAAACTGAACAAAGGTAGAAATATGTTGAGCCGAGGAGGCAGCATGCAAAGCAGGGTGGCGGATATGCCGACGTGAACACACTTCCTCATACCCGAGGCAGAGGAAGAGGCAGAGGAGGAGTTATTACATGTTTTACATGTGGAAAGGATGGACACAAAGCCGTGGATTGTCCACACAGGAACATGGACAGAAGTGAAGCTCACATCACAGAGGTGCAGAGGAGTGATGCTGAGACAGAAGGTGCAGAGGAGTGATGCTTGGGATGCATAAAATTCTTTTGACACCTGAGAAGGAGGTGGACAGCTCAGTGCAAAGGAGCAGACTGTTCTGGACGGCTTGTACAGCCAAGGACAGAAAATGCAAAGTCATAGTTGACAGTGGGAGCACAGATAATCTTGTTTCGGCCGAGATGGTGGAAAAGCTGGAGCTGGAAACAACTAAGCACCCGAGTCCATATAAAGTCTCATGGTTGCAAAAAGGACACCGGGTAAGTGTCACTAAACAATGCTTGGTTAAATTTAAAATTGGGAACTACCATGATGAGATTTTGTGTGATGTCATTCCCATGGATGTATGTCATATATTGCTGGGTAGACCATGGCAGTATGACCAAAATGTTGTTCATGATGGGAGGATGAACACATACACTTTGGAGAAGGATGGGAGAACCCATAGATTGCTTCCAATAAAGGATAAAGAGGTAAAACCGGAAGTAAACAACACGATACTTCTCATGAGTGGGAAAGAGCTTCTCACGGAGATGGAGAAGAATGAAGATCCACAATTCTTTGTGGTCAAGAAACTGAGGATTGTCCTAACTAGCACAAGAGTGGACGACTTGCCAGAGGAGATTCAGGAACTGTTGGGAGAGTTCGCTGACATCATCGTGGACGAACTACCTCGTTCGTTGCCACCGATGAGGAGTGTGAGTCACCATATTGACCTCATACCCGGAGCAAGTTTTCTGAATAAGGCAGCGTACAGGTTGACACCTCAGGAGAACGAGGAGGTCAAAAGGCAGGTTTAGGATCTGCTGGACAAAGGACTGGTCAGGGAGAGTCTCAGTCCGTGTGTTGTTCCGACAGTACTGAGTCCAAAGAAGGATGGAGGCTGGAGAATGTGTACAGACTCCAGGGCGATAAACAAAATCACCATCAGGTACAGATTTCCACTGTCGAGAATGGATGACTTGATGGATTGCCTAAGTGGGGCAAATTATTTTTCGAAGATTGATCTCAAGAGCGGATATCATCAGATCCGGATGAGAGAAGGAGATGAATGGAAGACAGCATTCAAGACAAATGAGGGTTTGTATGAATGGCTGGTCATGCCGTTTGGTTTGAAAAATGTGCCGAGAACATTTATGAGGCTAATGAATGAAGTTTTGAGGGAATTCATTGGCAAATTTGTGGTTGTATACCTGGATGATATACTGATTTTCAGTAAGACCAGGGCTGAGCATTTGAAACATTTGGCCATTGTGATGAGAAGATTGCAGCAGGAGAAGTTGCTGATCAATTTGAAGAAGTGCTCGTTCATGCAGACAGAACTCATTTATTTGGGTTTTGTAATCTCGGTGAATGAATTAAATATGGATCCTGAGAAGGTAGAAGTAATCAGGAATTGGCCATCGCCGAGGAATGTTTTTGAGGTAAGGAGTTTTCATGGATTGGCTAGTTTCTACCGAAAGTTCATTCGAAATTTCAGTGGAATTAGCGCCGCAATGATGGACACGGTGAAGAAGCGGCATAAAGTTTTTCATTGGACAACCAAGGCTGAAAGAAGCTTCAATCTGTTGAAGTGAAAGATAACAGAGCAACCAATTCTGGTGTTGCCTGATTTTCAGAAAACGTTTCAAGTGAAATGTGATGCTAGTGGATATGTTGTTGGAGGGGTCCTGAGTCAGGATGATAGACCTATTGCATATTACAGCGAGAAGATGGATGATGTGAAGCTGAAATACTCCACATATGATAAAGAATTCTATGCCATCATACAGGCATTGAAAAAGTGGAGGCATTACTTGATACCCAAGGAGTTCGTTTTGTATAGCGATAATCACGCATTGCAGTTCGTAAGTCAACAGGAGAAGTTGAACCAGAAGCATGCGAAATGGGTAGAGTACATGAAGAATTTTACGTTTGTTATAAAACACATTTCAGGAACTGCGAACAAGGTGGCTGATGCCTTGAGCAGGAAATGTTTATTGCTGCAGGAGTTCAGAATCAAAACATTGGGTTTTGGAAATCTAAAGGATATGTATGTAGGTGATGCAGATTTCGGAGAAGCATACAAGGAAACTGAGAATCCAGTTCTCAGGGATTGGAGTCCGTGGCTGGAATATCTAATCCAGGAAGGATTGTTGTTTAGGGGCAATCAATTCGGCATACCGAATTGCTCTATAAGGGAGAATTTGGTGAGAGAAAAGCACAGCGACGGATTAGCAGGTCATTTTGGACATGACAAAACATTCGCAAAACTGACCGAATCATATTATTGGCCAAGCATGCAAGCAGATGTAAAGAGGTTTGTTGACAGGTGCAGGATATGTCAACACGCGAAGGGCCGAAAGCAGAACACAGGGTTCTATCAGCCATTGCCCATACCTGAGAGGCCATGGGAAGCAATCAGTATGGACTTTGTTTTGGGTTTGCCGAGAACTCAGCGAGGGGTTGATTCCATCTTTGTAGTAGTAGACAGGTTCTCGAAGATGGCACATTTTATTCCATGTCAGAAGACCAGCGATGCAACACACATCGCGAATTTTTTTTTCAAAGAAATCGTCAGATTGCATGGATTGTCGAGAAGCATAGTCTCGGATCGGGATACGAAGTTCATAGGTCATTTTTGGAGGACGCTATGGAGAAATCTAGGAACTAATCTGACATTTAGTTCGGCTTACCATCCGCAGACAGACGGACAGACCGAGGTGGTCAACAGGAGTCTGGGAGATCTGTTGAGAGGCTTAGTGATGGAGCATCACAACAGTTGGGATCAGATACTACCACAAGCAGAATTTGCGTACAACGATTCAGTGAATCGGAGTACAGGGAAGAGTCTGTTTCAGATTTTGTATGGGACATAGCCGAGGGGAGTTTATGAGCTCAGGGAGCCAGGACAGACTGAAACTAGCAGTGCGAGTGCTGAAGAATTCGATGAAGCAATGCAAGAACTTCACACGCAGGTGAAGCAACGATTGCAGAAGTCCAATCAAGAGTATAAGCGCAGAGCCGATCAGAGGAAGAGACAACTTCAGTTTGAAGTTGGGGATATGGTTCTGGCACACTTAAGGAAGGAAAGGTTCCCAAGGGGAACATATAACAAGCTCAAGATGAAGAAAATTGGGCCGTGCAGAGTCCTGAAGAAATTCGGGGAGAACGCATACGAGCTTGAGTTGCCAGATGGCATCGAGATATCTCTGATTTTTAATGTTTCGGATTTATACCCATACAGGGCTGATGAAGCAGAAGCTGGAATTAAGGAACCAACGGTCCAGTGGCAGAAGCAGTTACCAGTTGCATAGAATCCTCAGATGGAGTGCATACTGGATAAAAGGGTAAGCAGGAAGACCAGGTGAAAGTAGTATTTTGAGTACCTGGTGAAATGGAAGAATCACCCAGTGGAGGATGCCAGCTAGGAGACAGAAGTAGTTATCCAAAACCATGGACAAACTGTACAGGAGCTCATGGACAGGAGCCCATGAAATCTTTTGAGCCGAGGAGTATGATGCAGGAGCATCACTCACCCATCAAGCGAGCCAGCGCGTGGAGCAGGGAAAAGACAGTTGGACAAGCCAGCAAACTTCTTTTTGAATTTCACCTTGATGTAGCTGCACCATTCTTTAATGAAGACACATTTAAAGAAGCGCACTTGTATTGTATTGTAGATAGGAAGGTAATTAATAAGTTTTAATGCTGTTAGATAGGAATTAATTGTAGATTTGATAGATAGAGAATTCGAGAGGGCAAACGGAATATAGGCACCCTCCTTTGTATTATTGTATTATTAGCATTCAGATCATATGAGAAACATGAGCAAGAAGAGAACAGAGCAGAGAAATTGTGAGCAGAACCTCCATGTATAGATATTGAATTAATAGGAAAACTTTGATTCAATTCCATGGCTGTGATTATTCTCTATGTACTGTTGATATTATGTTGTTTCATATTTGTTTCTTGTTATGCCTTTGTTTTATATGCTGTGTATGTGATTTCATGGTAAATGTGTAATCTCAGAAAGAAGAGAATGAGTTTCAATTGTTTCTCTGTTTGAGCTAGGAGATTCCTGCATAGAGTGCAGTTGAATTCATCCGCATAGAGTGCATTGATGAGGCCAAACAGTTAAACTCTTATTCTCATCTGCCCAGTGTTGAATTGGGTCACCAGAGTCATGCAGAAAAGGTGTCGACCGAATTGGAAGTCTCAGTGGCGATTCTGAGCTAAGGGAGTGAATATCTCTGCTGCAGGTGAGTGCGCGGGATTTGGAGGACTCAACACTTAGAGAGTTGTTGAGGTCGAACACATAGCGCGCATGAAAGGTTCTCTGAAAGGAATCAGAGTTGACAAAGCTCAGGAGGGAGAGTTCCTTCTTGAATACCATGGGAATAGACCTGGACGGATATTCGAACAGGGAGAGCTTTGAAGTGGAGGAGATCTTGAAGGCAGAGAATTGATGGTCAGGGTTCGTCGAGGAGAGTCACGGAATCTCGCAGACCGTCAGGTCGTGGGGAAGTTGCGAGGGATTTAATCCTTAAGCGCAGGAAGGAGCAGGCCATCGCGTATCGGCATATCGGAGTTTGCGAGGGCAAGAGTTTTATGCCCGTCGAAATCGTGATTGGCGATTTCCCAAAGTCATCGGAGCTGTCGATGAATGTAAGGACACGTGGCACCAGATCCCGCAAGTTCGGGACTCGACATTCGGCGATTCTCGGTGCAAGGAAATTTCGACCAGAGAAAGCGCGATCCCGCGATCCTCGATTGCACGAGTGAAGGAAGGGACTTGAACGAGTGGGACCATGAAATATAGAGGAGGACAGGTGACACCCCATCGGCAATCTGTACATCGGGGTTTCGGAGGTTGGAACTCCAACCTGTTGACATCGCTAGCGGCGATATCCCGATAGGAAAATCCCCGACGGAAGTGGAAAGCGTTGACCCGTTGACCCATCGGGGATCCGGGTTTGGAATTGCACGAGAACGTGCACACAGGGTTCGCAATAGCGCGAGGCCCGATTTCTCGAAGTGACTTCCGGGAGATCAAAAGAGTGTGTTGTGGGTGACAAGAAGTCCCGATATGGGATTTGAAGGGTATTACAACTCTTCGGGGCAAGAAGAAGAAGGTCCTGGTGGAAGCGGATGTTGCCAAGAGCGATTGCGTCACAAGTGCGGGCCTTCCACGAACCTCCCAGCCTTAGACCACACTGTTCATTATCTCAACAGTGGATCACCCCCGAGTTGGGACCGAGCTCCACCCCAAGGCAAGGAATCCTAGGCTAGGTTGAGGTTACAGGGAATACAACACATAAATATTTGGAAGGATTCTTCCCAAAGATGCCATCTTACGCCCACTACTACCAGAGCCTCATTCCCCACATGCTTGTTCCACCCGAGAGTATACACCTTCACATGCATACTCCATCGGTGCTAACCTCCCCCTCTGGGTCTTGTAAATAGGCCAGATCAGGAAGCCTCAGAGCCCATAGCTGGTGCTGGACACTCTCTGGAAGAAAACACTTCCCAGCAAACTCTTTCACCTGGAAAGAGTTTCTTGCAGGACTGACAACTTGCCTCTTCCAACATCAACCACCTCCCTCACCTAGAGAGAAGTCATACACAAGATCAGAATAGTCTTACTCTGGCCAGTATTCCATGCAGAGACAAACACTGCGTGCCACAACAAACACAGGGAAAATAGACATAGGCTTCCCAGAACTGGTTTAGCAGCCACAGGATATTCTCATGGTCAAGATTTCTGAACAGGGTTCCACGCATAAGCTCGCTCAGATTTTCCTGGGAAAACAGAGACTCTTCCACGAATTCAACACAGGCTTCTCATAGGCTAGGGTTACATGCAGGGGATTTCTCAGAATCAGACACAGACATTTGAGTCACAGGGTCTCCCAAAGGTTCTCTACAGGAGTCGGGTTAGTCATACAACTCAGAGCTTCGTACGCATTCAGACAATCCGGTGGAAATGGGAATGGAACCTTCTCACGGCTCACCCTGGCTATTTTATTCGCATGCACCAGGGTTGACACTTGTCCCCCATGGAACTGCATGCATTCCACCAGCACGCGTTCCTCCCACCACTTGGGGATTCACGTGTCCTTCCAAAAGGACTTAGGATTAAAAAATATGATGCTCATATCTTTTGGAATAATATTAAAATATTATTCCCAGGCTTAAGGCCCCTAAGCTTATCCCCTAGGCTCAACACTTATCCCCTTTCCCACCTTCCAGCCCCTAGTTCCTTTCCCACTTTGTGTATGCTTAGTCCCCCTTCACTCATTCATCGTGGTCGGTCTGCACCTGGCGGTGTTTATATTTTATTAAATATTCTGCATACATACAAGTACAACAACAAGCTCCTGGCCTTCAAACACTTAGGCTTCCTGGCCTAACAACCACATAAGCCTTCCAGCTTATACAAAACTTGGCTCACCAACCTATAGAACACATTTACAATTCATTGCATATATCATGATCTGTAACGGTGCTCGGCCTTGGGGACACTACATAGAGACTCCCGGAGGCTATCAGTCTGGAGTGATGTGGAACGCTGACATTACCTAGGGTTACGTGGACCCATGTTTGGCATGCCACATGTCACCTTGATTCGTTCCTTTTACAGACCTTATATGCCAATTGGAATGTGACACATGTCACCCATTGAAGGGGCCATGTGTCATCTCTACCCTATGTCGTGTGTTAACACCTTGGCACATGATTTCTTGGCCTAATAGTTGGTTGAATACCCTGGGGCACTAGGAATTCAGGACTTTGGGAAAATTGGGACCCTAGGACGTTGTGGTTAGCCAGACAAAGGCCCCGGACCTTCTTATCCATGCCTCTACATTTAACACACCACCACATGTAAGTGTGGACCCTTCGGGAGTTCGGGTTTCGGGACTCTGTAGGTTTGGGTATGGTATATTGGATGAGTCAAAAGGGCCAATGGTTGGAACCATGTGGTATGATTCTGTATTTTTGGGACTCCGAAGGATATGCAAATACAGAAAAGGGCATCCAGTGCCAAAGCACCGAATGTCAAAATCCATTAAGGCTATGCATTAAATGAGGGTGAATCTCAACTGTTGGATTTAATGGTGGATGTATTTCCACCATAGATACAGGAGTTCTAGGTAACTCTGAGACTTCGGGGAACAATCCCTATAAACACCCCTCCAACATCAATGTCATCGCTAAAGGGTGACAACCTTGGTCGAGTTCATGTCCGACAGGATGGTACAAATGAGTCGAACCCACGTGGGCCCTATGTGGCCCTTAACCAATGATTCCTGAATAGCTTTGGGAGGGTGTAACTTCCAATCCAGAGCTCAGATTCAAGCATGGTAACAGTTTTTAGAAATCTCTTAACGAGCAGAAGAGGATAGAGATCTCTGGAAGAGGATTCAAGATGATTAATAAAAGTGAAATTTTGATGCCCCGTCCCTTAAAAAGGTAGTTAGGGGTCGGGTGTATTACAAAGTGGTATCAGAGCGGGAAACAACACTTGGCCTACTTGGGCTCATGAACGAGTTGTTTGAAAATATTGTTAAAGAACTTTAAGGGGTAACACCCTATCTTACCCCATTCATAAGAAACTTTTCTAAACCACTGCTAAAGAGAGGAATAAAATTTTTTGTTGTTGTTATATGTTTTGAAAATATGAACTGTGTGTTGCTAGTGTTCCAAATAAAGAAGCTGACTTCACCTTACAAATTGTGCGTGTTGTTCATAAACTAGTAGATAATTAACTAACATAAAAAAAATTATCAACACTCAAGAAACCAGTGGACAATAGGAGAACTACAATGTAAAGGATGGAGACACACCATAAATGGGGGAGAAGCACCCACAATAAAGAAGAAGAATCTGATGCGAGGAGGGCGGTGGAAACTGTTGGGGCTCATAAATGTCCTATTTTCATCCACCTTTCCCTTCATCATTCTCCACATTTCATCGCCCCATTAACCTTTCACGATATCACTTCCATAAATATACTTGGGTTTCACCTTATTGTTCTCCACTTTATTCATTTTAGTATTAAAAGGGAATTTGTGATTAAATGTTATAAGATCGACATGTTTTCATATATATATCAAAAATGTGTGAGCTTTCTAATGTGTAGGAATATGAGAAGGATTAATTCAAAAGGGCTTCTTGAATGCTTCCTCCACCATTTCAAGATTTGAGGAGATAATTCAAGCCCATTCCAAGGAGAATATCATGGAGATTTGGTTGGAATACCTTATCCAAGATATATGAGAGATACGTGTGAGGATTTGAAGGGATTATATTTTGTAATAATGGGAAATAGGTTGAGAGAAAAGTGGATCTGTAATAATGAGATGGTTATCTTATGTTAAAGGCTCTCATGTATAAAAGAGAGTTCTCTCTCTTCATGAGGGAGTAGTAAAGACTAAGCAAGTAATTAGAGTAGTCATTGATGGTAGTCATTTGGATTTGAAAGAAAGGGATTGTTAGCTTTGATTCATGGTTTTGGTTTTCATTCTTTCATTATTATTTTATGAAGATTGATTTGATTATTGTAATATAAGATTGCTTCATTGGTTAGAGCTCTCATATGTTGGTGTGCCATTCAACTCTTCACATGTTGTATTTGCTTTTCCCTCATGTAGTTATCCATTCCTAGATTAATTTCATTTACGCATTTTCCCATTCTTAGATTAATTTCATTTATGCAAATAGATTAATTCAATTCCAAGTCGTGTATTTCAATTGCCTGCATTAGATTAATGATTCAATTTCAGTCATAGATTAAACATTAGATTATATTAGTCTTGATTCAATATTGCATATACTTTGTGTGTGCTTTATAAGTTTACGATCTTCATATTGACAAATTAAATAGTTGGGCAAGTACTACAACTCAATTAATACAACATTAGTTTGGCCCAATATAACGACTGATGTTCCCTTGTCACGATTGTTGTTCCTTTTGCAGGTAGTGTTGTTCATTTGAACGGAACAATTGTCGTTCCTTTTTTTACGATTGTTGTCCCTTTGTAGGGGTTGCATCTTTGGAGGACGGGTATTGAAAATGGAAGGTAATAACCTACGTAGGAAAAAGTAAAACACTTTTGCCAGTGCCTACCTTTGGATGATGCATAGAGGTTATATTTTAGGACATCTTTAGAGCCCAACATTTTGGCACCATTGTCGGGGAAGCATGATGGATTGAGGTATTATTTTCTTTTTCATTTAAATTCATGCAAGTGTGATCTAGATGTGTTGGTAAGGGGTCATAGAAGCTCGTGAGAGGAGACTCCTCATGTTCTCACTACCAACTAGGTAAAAGTAGTTTCAATTTATACAAGAGTCTTTAATTCATGAAAGCATGATCTAGACGTGTTGGTAAGGGGTCATATAAGCTCGTGAGAGGAGACTCCTCATGTTCTCCCTACCAACTAGGTAAAAGTAGTTTCAATTTCTGCAAATTTCAATTTATGCAAGAGTGTTTAATTCATGTAAGTGTGATCTAGACATGTTGGTAAGGGGTCATAGAAGCTCGTGAGAGGAGACTCCTCATGTCCTCCCTACCAACTAGGTAAAAGTAGTTTCAATTTATGCAAGAGTGTTTAATTCATGCAAGTCTGATCTAGATGTGTTGGTAAGGGGTTATAGAAGCTTGTGAGAGGAGACTCCTCATGTTCTCCCTACCAACTAGGTAAAAGTAGTTTCAATTTCCGCAAGATTGGTTTAAATTTCTAAAAGTGTGATCTACATGTGTTGGTTCTAAGGGTCATAGATATTCTTCATTGTAGATTCCTCACTGTCCCTACCAACTATCAAGAGCGTTTAATTTCCGCAACTGTGAAGAGTAATTTTTTTTTCATGTTTTAGCAAGAGTGCTTTTTTAAGTTTTTCATTTTGATTTGGGTGTTGTAAGAATCCTTTTCTTAACATAAGTTAACAATGAATTTAATCTTGGAACAACTCACTTGGATCCTAGTAAAAGTCGGGGTCTCCTCTTCTATGGAAGAGGAGATCTTGACAACAACCAAAATCTTATTCACTCCCCCTGAGATGAATGAAGAATCAACATGCAAATAACCTTGCATATTTAATGAAGAACCATTAGGTGTGCAAGAGGTCGAGGAGGAAAACAAGGAGCTGCACCATGATCCGAGTAAGACAAATTATGCCTACGGAAGCCTAATCGAATGCTCGTTTCAAGAAAGTGCTAGGTTAGTTCCACTTAGTTTTCCTTTTTATTTTGTTAATTTAGAACTTCAGCAGCTAATTTCAGATGCCCATACATATTATCGACTGTCAATTGTGAAATTGAAAGATAACATGTTTTTGTTACTGTGGCATGCATGGCTACATTGGTTGTTTGATTATACGTAACTACTCTCTGATTTCTAATTAGCGTAGTGTAGGTAGGGTTTTATTTTCAAGTTTTTTTATTTTTTCTAGAATAAGTATGCTCTCCTCCGCACTTCATGCGATCGCGAGGATCAAAAAGTAAGATGACTAATTGGTTGATTTCAAGAATATCAATTAATTGATGAAACAACTTTTTTTGCCTAATCTATTTTTTTTGTCTTCCATTTGCTCATAAATTTTTAAAGGCTGCAAGATAATTTTTTTTATTTTTTATAATAGAAGAAATGAATGAAAAGTTCTGCATCCTCCATCTACAAATCAAAGGAATAAAAAAGTAAGTACACTAAAATAATAATAATGATAAATAAATAAAATAATAATAATAATGGATAAAGTTTGCAATTGAAACTCCAAGACCACACTCTTCTTGTGTGTTTTTTTTACCTCGCCATGTTTTTGCCTTCATTTCTTATCCTGATGCCTGGAAATAACCCTACAAAAAAAAAATATGTCATAAATTCTAAGTGTACAGGACAAAGGCAGGTCTAAGGTTCTATTTTTCTGACCATCATGTCCTCATTAGTGAATCAAAGATGAAGGCAGTCAATCAATAACTCGGTTTCAACTAGCCTTCACTAGTACTAGACTTTAATTTAGATTATCATAATGAAATTGTTTATCTGTGCATGAACATATTCTTGCATATTACTCGCTCGCTATAATTAAAATGAAGAGAACAATGTTGAAGAATATATGCAATGTTCACCCGGACAAATGAATCCACACCTGGAATTGGAGGTGTTGCTTAAACTCGGTCAAATGCAATTGCATGGTACACATTGAAGCTGCTGGGAAATATGTGGTCAGGTTTGGTGTGATGGTTGTTGAAATCACTTTGAATGCTCCTGTCTAGCGATTGGTATGCAGATCGAATGGCATATATGGGTGAAGATGAAGGTGCACGCTCCAACAACCTTGCTGAAATAACTTACTAAATGAATGCACAGGTAAGTGCATGATGAGAGGGATCGATGAGGTAAGAAGATCTGGTTTTTTTTTTCATATCCCAAATCCGTTTATATCGAAGCGGACCATGTTTATAGTTCCAATACAACATATTTAGATGGGATAATTATAATGGTTAGTGTTTTCATTTATCTAGCAGTTTTTGGCAATCAATGAAGATTTTTCCTTTTTTGGCGGTATTATCTCCAGACTATCAACCTTCATGATAAATCGGGTTTGCTACACTCCGAAAAATCGAAAACGATATCCAAATTGTTTGTTACAAAAATGTAGAGGATGTTGTGGAAGCCCTTGAATCGATAAATGGTGCGAGATTTCATCAAATATATATCATTGTCCAGTTCACAAGGGTTGACGATGGGAAAGGAGGTTATATACATGACATGTATGAAGGGAAGTGGTATTATCATCGAGAGATATAAATATTTTCTTTTGTCGGAGGTTGCAAATCCCACTTAAATATGAAACAACCCGCATCTATAGTCCCAAGCCAACACATCTATATAGTTTGTTGTGTGATACGAATGACTTTAACTGGGAATTATCTGGTAGTTTTTTTGTTGGAAATAAATGAAGATTTGTATTGGCGGAATGGGGTTACAAGCTACCACAAGGGTACGTAGATCTAGTATCATGAACGCTGGATTGATTGGGATCTGATACTAACATTCACCTACTCTAAATAAGGCTTCTAGTGATCGCCTTGCACTACCAGTGACTTTCTCAATACAGGTTGGGCATGATGTTTCATTTTGAATTACTACAGATCCTATTGGTGGAGTTGCATTCAGAAATGAAACTCAAACTATCTACATGGGTGGAGAAGACACCCATGGGGTGCCTGCAAATCCTTTGGAGCTAACATGGAAAGTGGATCGGAACACACCTAATCAAGTCTTCTATTAGTCATATTATGAAAAGAAGATGGGTTGGAAGGTGCAAGTAGTTGATGGTGGGCGATGGGTTCGTGCTCGGTTTGTTCAGTTGGTTCTTTTGTTTTCATTATTGATGGGAGCGTTTATGGAGCAGATTTGGAGCCTCAGATACTCCTTCACCAGAATTCTCACGTAGCGAAGGTTGGATACATTTTTACACACACTATTCTCTCCAAAGGGGAAGAATGGTAAGTAGGCATTCTCCAACAAGAGTTATTTCTCCCTGGCACTGTGCATTCATTGGGAGATGGTCGGGAAGAAGGGTTTCTTCAGTATTAACGCAGGTATAAAAAAAAACCATAATGTTTTCCATTACCATGTGTGAGTTCATAAAGTAATTGAATGTTATGTTGAGGAGGAATCACCTCTTCAAAGTTTTGATAAGTCAAAGGCCATTTTTCTGCTCTTTAATTTTTTCTATCCAAGCATAGAAATCCGCTCTATCTTCCCTCTTCTTCAATAAATAGTTTAGCCTTTGCAATGCAATTTTCACATCTTCACACCAAGAGATATGAGGTTTATTGTTCTTTTCAATCTCTGGAGGATCTATGTCAAAATGAACAATGCTGACACAGCTTGCAGATGACTCCAATTTACCAGTCACTCTATCACTCTATCGTCAAAGTGAACACCTAAGAAAGAAACAAATCAACATTAACCATTTGAATAATTGGAATAAATAGTTTCATGCATGCGTAACATCCCAAATCTTTCCTCATGAAAATATTGAAAATATCCCAATCCCATTAAAGTAATGGCCACCAGAAACTTAACTCGAGGAAAACTTTAAAATGACATTTTGCCACTTGTCGGTCCATGGTTTATTTCATGGGGGTGTTAAAATGGTTTTAGAAAACCACCTCGAGAGGCCTGAACTTAATGATTTTCTACCATGTTGAATGCATCCAAACCATGGCAATTCATTTTGGTCCCCCTTCCTCAATTATCTGTCGAGCACCTTTTGAATTGGGATTGTTGATCTATGATTGTTTGCAATTGTTGGATCTCGACCTCCACATTTGCTTTTATACATGGCACTTTTATGCATGGCCATTTTGGCAATTGGTTGACTTGATATGCTATATGGGTATCTATATAGGGCATTAATTCTTTTATGGCGAGGATCAATCCATTGATGAATGTTGTTAACCATTATAAAAATCTTGTTTTATTTTAAAAAATTGTTTTAAAAGAATTTCATTTTTTGTTTTGTTTTCTTATAAAAATATATAAAACAACCAATATATATATATATAATAAGAAGAACCTTAAGTCAAACATTATAAAATAAAAAATAAATACAAATTTATAAAAGATAAAAAC
The DNA here is from genome assembly GCA_010110895.2 of Picea sitchensis. Taxonomy (NCBI): domain Eukaryota; kingdom Viridiplantae; phylum Streptophyta; class Pinopsida; order Pinales; family Pinaceae; genus Picea; species Picea sitchensis. Next base: position 196,652 of record SNQJ01S0005755.1, read on the forward strand.
AAATTATAAAAATAAAAACAAAAAATAAAATAAAAAAATTGCAAATGGATCTTTTTTATAAATTCCTGAAAACAAATGGAAACATGTTTTTTTTACAATAAGAAAGCAATCAACGATTAAACAAGCGTGTGTGCAATGATCACAACAAGAGGTATAAAACACATTTTATTTACTTTGTCGCATTTGTCCTTCTTTCTGCATGTTATATTCTCGAACATCTCACAAGTTTTCATGCAGGATTTGTACTAAGTTTTTTCAGGAGCACGAACGATCGCATCTTACTGCTGAAGTGATTTTCAAAAATCACAAAAACTTTTGAAAAAAATACATGCTTTATTGACTACTTGAAGGAGTTGTTACTCGTCATAAACATCATGATGTTTGTTGTTACACATAAACCTTTTCATAAACCCATTTGCATCATGAATGTCTTCCTCCATTTCTCCTTCAAAGAAGATTGTTCATCCCTGTGTTGAAGCCCATCTTCCATTGAATTATCCTTCATGACTTCGCGCACACCTATCTTTCTGAGTCACATACATCTCTTTATCGTTTTTAGTTCAATTTTCCTTGTCAATAAAACTATCCATCTCCCTTTCCATGACTACATTGCCTTGCCATACACACTGTTACTACTGAGATATTTTCATTTATAGTCCTACCACTCTTTTTATCAGAACTCACGTTGACTGATGTGGAATTCCTTAAGGCCCACCTTTCAAAAAGTATTTCCCCATCGACCTCAACACCTTATCTAGGATATAGAATAGAGTCCATTTTGAGTACCTAGAGGCTTGCATGCATTAATGGCAAGTTCTCTCGCTGACAATCATGGGAATACATCAATTTCCCTTGATCATCAGATCTTGCAAGTGGCTCGACATCATCTCATTCATTCTCACTTCACAAGATGTACTCGGGTACCTTGGCACTCATTGACATCAATGATGAGTTGCCTCTCATTGTTTAATGACATTCATCATTGGTCGGTAATCCAATGACTTATTTTCATGCTCGACATTGACACATTCATTTGCATGATTAGAATTGTACCATCAAGTTTAGCAGCAAGTGAAGACTATACACTTTTCATGACTCTATCAGTAGTTATAGCAGCATGACTTCATCTATATGAGAGTACCACAGTTCCACTTTCATACTTTCTCTTTTCCATGATTCATTCAGCAGCAGTTCAGATTCCTCCACTCCACATTCTCGGATCCAACAGACAGTAGTCGCCGCTACGACAACAATCACTTTTCACATGATCCTGCAGCAGTGACATCTTCCATGCTCTAGTAGCTGCATCGGTCATATTCTTATTGCATAGTTCATCAACATTTTTGGTAAGTGGATGTATGTTATTTTCTAAACTTTAATCATGTAATTCCTCAACCGCTAGCAATGAATAATTTGGAAAATTCCCTCACCGAGTTCCCTTTCCTTTTCAATTCTACGACTTATGCCACGTTTCATGAGGACATGCAACCAGTTTAGTTGGGGGTAGGAGACTTTATACACTATCATCACTCCACTTTTCCACTACCATAATTCCATTGTTTCGTCTCAATTACCATTTATGAACATTTCTTTTCCAACATTTCTTTTCCAACGATACTCTGTTTCACTTTGATTCATAAGCATTGTTATACATACTGGCATGATTCACACATATACAAAAAAGGGTTTTCTTATACTCAATGATTTTTTCCTGATGCACATTGATAGCATATATTTTCTAGTAAGAATATGGGCAAATTATTATCATAACAACAAGAGAACAAATAATGAAATGAATGTTGTTAACACAAAAACCAACATTCTTTATATTCATGGTTGTCACACAAGAACCAACCATAAGAAAATGTCAGTTGTTACTCATGTAAAACCCATCCTAGAAATATTTATTATCATCACTCAAAGCCAACATTTAGATCCCAAAAATTTCTTGAGAAGATCCATGCACGGTTGCATGAGGACATGGAACAAGTTAATTTAGGGGGTATGTTGGGGCTCAGAAATGTCCTATTTCCATCCACCTTTCCCTTCATCATTCTCCATATTTCATCGCCCCATTAACCTTTCATGATATCATTTCCATAAATATACTTGGGTTTCACCTTATTGTTCTCCACTTTATTCATGTTAGATAATCCAAAATACAATTATCATAGTTTATAAAGTTAGAAAAAAATGATTATTAATTTAGAATATTAAATCAATAATCTAGAATATTTGATTAATAAATATAGACTTTTAGAAATAAATTATTGTTGTAACAGATATGACTCTAGAGAGGTGTCATATCTTAGGCTCTAAAATAGGAGTATTGTTTTAAGATTGTTAAGATAGCATTTATTGTAAATGGACACTTGTTTATTTAATAAGTGATCCATATCTCGAGTTTGTTAGGACATTTAGCTTATATATAGCTCATTGCAAGAGTATTGAGTTGTTCGGCTGTAAACTCTTACAAAGTTTATTATGTAATTTATTTTCTTATTAATAAAATTGTGTGTCTGGGGACACTTCAACCATTATTGTGGTATCAAATCTCCAGTAATGCTGCTGAACTGAAGAAGAGATTAGTTGATCTGAGGAAGAGATCCCAGCGTTACAGACCAAGTAAAGTCGGCGCATACTCTGTCAGTAAATCAGTTAGTTATTGTTCAATTTTTTTTTTAAAAAGGAAAAGAAATTGTTTTTACTTTCAGATTTCAATCATTAGACTCAAAATTGACAAATTTGTCCATGGCGAATTAGTTTCTGGCAAAGAAATTTCTTGTATTAAACGATCAGTCTTTTGCCATTAAACACTGTGTAATTTCTGGTGAATTAATTATCACTGTTTTCAAAATCAAAACATCAAAATTAACGTGATCTCTGTGGGCGCGCGATTCAACATCAAAATTCCTCAAAATTTCCTCTTCTCGGCAGCCGCTGCAAGAAGCTCACGCTGCAAATGCCTGTTGATGTCTTTGGGAGTCTTAGAGGAAGAACCACCTGCATCTGTGTTTGCATTTATATTTACATCTGCATTCACATTCACATTTGCATTTTCCCTCAGCTTGCTCCGCTTCGGCTCAGGAGTTGGTTGCTGCAAGCTCATCCGCAATTCCATTTGCAGCTCATCCTCCTCATGATCGGCCATTAAAAAGGAAAAAAAAGAAAAACAAGAAAACTCTGACAAAATTCTCACTGTTTGCCTCCAAAACGCATGTCTTGACCTACTGTGACTTAGTCTTCAATGGTTGGGATTTCGATCCACAAACCTCGAGCAACATAAAAGGAAAAAATTGTTTAAATTGAGCCTTTAACAAGGGTTTTTGTCATAAATTTTAAATGTGTACAGAGCTTCAGAAGATCTTCAACATGAATTGATTAACGCTCTTTTCGATTTTTCATCTGTTTCAACTGTTTCTGTCACCAATATTTCTCTAGGCTCCTTTCTCGAAAGAAAAGATTCTTCAACAACTGAAGAAACAGGAATACTTGTTGGAACAACAGAATGCACATATTCAGCTACTGATGCTTTCTTGTTTTCCAAAAATTGCTTCTCTGTGGTACTTACAGAATTATCATGGTGGCATTCAACAGTGAGTGAATTGCTATGATCATTTTCAATAGTTTTGAGGGTATTTGAATTACTGTGATGGTCTTCAACAGGCACCGCATCAGTATTTTCAGTCCTGCTACAGGGCTCTTGTCCAAAGCCATTTATTGGCGTTGTTACATCCATATCTACATCTTGAGCATTGCTAGAACAATGGCATTTGTTGTCTACTGTTATAACTTCTTCCATTTACAATCATCCATGGTCCAGGATCGAATCTTTTTATAGTGCGAATACAATCAGATCGGCCACTGCCAGCTTCAGCAAAAGCAGTCTCTCTGGCAACTATAATTTCCATTATCTTAATGTGTGTGGCAGATGTTGACAGGAACGCTGAATTTTTTTATTTTTTTTAAAGGCAATAAGTGAAGTAACTCTGATAGTTTTATTTTACATGTGAATTATCTTATTATCTTATCAAGTGATTTTTTTTGTAACTCAAAGTCTTTTTACTATGAGGGGGGGAAAGATTGCCAGAATTTTGTAAAAGTGTAAAATTTTGAAAGTTCCTTGGAATTTGACTAGAGCCAAGTACAAAGCTCTGTCATTTTTTTCTTGTTTCAACGACTATACGAGGGTCAAGGCCAAGCCCCGATAGATCGTCTTTGGTGTGATGCATTTGTTGTATTGTTCATCTTCATATTTCTTGGCGTGATTATTTCTAGTGCGTAAATTCACAAAACTACAATGTCGAAATTAATTAATTTATTCTCCGACTCAGATAAACTTGAAGGCACAAAATCATACAAAACATGGAAACGACTCATTGAAAGTACTCTCATTTATAATGAAATTTGGCGTGATATATGTAATGAAGATAGTAAGCCCACTAAGCTGACAGATGCAGTGACATTAGCAAAATGGGAAGTTAAAAATTCCAAAGCATTAGCACTTATTAAATCTTCAGTCAATGATGAGATGCATGTTCATATTGAAAATACGACTGATGCGTGGTTTGCTTTGAAAGTTTTTAAATATTTATTTGATACTCATCCTGAATCCAAGAAAGTTGATCTTCAATTAAAGTTGCTTCAACAAAAATTCACTGAAGGAGGTGATGTCCATGAAAATATTTCCCGACTTAAAAACATTAAGAAGGAAATATTAAATGCGAGTTTTCAAGCAGTAGATGATAGTTTCATGACCACAATCTTAATCCTTGGATTGCCTTCTTCCTATACACATTTTTTGGAGACTTTACAAGTCACTGGCAAGTTAGACAAGCTTACATTTGATGAACTAAGTGAACTATTATCTCAACACAATAAAACTTTTGGAAAGAAAAAACAAGTTGGCGAAGATGTTTTTTTCACAGAAGCAAGCACAAGTAAGACTTCCAGTGACAGTTATAGAAGCAGAGGAAGAGGAAATTTTGTACTAGGTCATGGACGAGGTCAACATAGAGATATCAATTTTTAAGGCAGAGGAAATAGTCAAGGCAAAGGCAACAGTCAAGGAATAGGGTATGTTCAAGGCAGAGGAAACAATCAAGGCAAAGGATATTTTCACGCCAGAGGAAATAGTCAAGGCAGAGGCTCTTTTCAAGGCAACAGTCAAGGCAGAGGACAAAATCCGTCCAGAAATCAAAGCAGGGGCAGAGCACAGAATTTTGGTAGAGGGAGAGACTTCAGTCAAATTGTTTGCAGAAGGTGTATCAAAGTTGGTCATTATGCAGAAGATTGTCGCACTTCCATTGATAAAATCACCAAGTTTCATAAAAACACATAACAGTTTGCAAATGATCGACATGATGATGATTCAGAATATGTGTTTACCTCATCTTCAACATTACATATTTCCACTGATTTTCAAAGTGATTATGAGGATGCGTGGATTTTAGATTCAGACGCATCTCAACACATGACTTTCAGACATGACTTCTTTTGGAATTTTCAAGAATGCCATCTTAATTCTGTTTTTCTTGCAGATAATACTAAACATACTCCTTATGGAAAAGGAGTCGTTAAAGTTTATTTAACTGATATTGGCGAATGACTAGTTTCAAATGTATGGTATGTACCCACCTTCAAAAAGAATTTGTTGTCTTTAGTCACAATTCGACAAGCAGGACATCAGGTAATTATGGAAGATGGCTTGGTGAAGATAAATTCAGTCAAAAAAAAAATGAAAACAGTGATGACAGGATATGAAGATGGAAAACTGTTAAGGATGAAAGGAACAATTATTCCAAGACATTCAGACTTTGCAGGATC
>SNQJ01S0005755.1:212134-245986 GCA_010110895.2 Picea sitchensis
TCTCAAAATTGGATTTACGAACCGGTTATCATCAAGTCAAGATAAAAGACCAAGACATAAACAAAACAACTTTTCGAACAAGATACGGACACTACGAGTTTGTAGTCATATCTTTCGGTCTCACTAATGCACCAACCATGTTTATGTGCTTGATGAACAACATTTTCAGCCAGTACTTAGAAAAGTTCGTAGTAGTATTTATCGACGATATTCTGGTCTTTTCCAAAATGGAGGAGGAACATGATGAACACTTACGAATAGTTCTGCAAACACTAAGGAAACACAAACTATACGCAAAATTTGACAAATGTGAGTTTTATCAAAAAGAAATACAATATTTAGGACATGTCATTTCCTCCGAAGGTATTTTCGTAGACCCGAAAAAGATAAAATCCATTATGGAATGGCCAGTGCCTAAGGATGTGGCAGATATCCGGTCATTCATGGGAATCACTAGATATTATTGCAAATTTATAGAAGGATTCTCCATGATAGCCTACCCTATCACATCACTGCAAAAGAAAGGGACATGTTTAACTGGTTGCAAAAGTGTCAAGACAGTTTTAACAAGATAAAAGAATTATTGACATCGGTGCCCATCTTGAAGGTAGCAGACCCAGACAAAGACTTCACAGTATGCATTGATGCAAGTAAGGAGGGACTAGGTGGTGTTCTAACTCAGGAAGGGCATGTGATTTGTTATGAGTCCCGAAAATTAAAGGAACACGAGAGAAATTATGTCACTCACAACTTAGAATTGGCAGCAGTAATATATGCCTTAAAAATGTGGCGACACTACATAATGGGCAAAAAATTCTTACTATTGACGGATAATAGCGGGGTGAAATATATGTTTAACCAACCAGACCTTAATGCAAGACAATCAAGGTGGCTAGCCTTCTTGAGGGAATTCGACTTTGAGGTCAGACATATCAAGGGTAAGGAAAATAAAGTAGCAGATGCTTTAAACCGCAGAATCCATGGGTTATTTGAGATAAACATTAGTAGGGAAGAAAGTGATCTGGAACAAAGAATAAGGACGGCAGGTATCAGCGATGGAAATTACACTAAGATAATGGTGGAATTTCAAAATAATATCGCAAACTCAGATAAACCAGATATAAGTATCGAAAAAAAGGGACAACTAAGATTTAAAAACATACTTTACATACAAGATTCAACAGATCTAAAATTAACTATTTTAGATGAAGTGCATAAGAAACCATATTCTGGCCATCCAGGTTACCAGAAAACAATAACAACACTCAGAAAACCATTTTACTGGCCTAATATGAAGGGCGAAACAATAGAGTAGTTGGCTAGGTGCCAAGATTGTCAACAGGTTAAGGCTGAAAACCAGCATCCATCCGGCCTATTACAACCATTACCAGTACTAGAATGGAAATGGGAGACCATATCACTGGACTTTATAATAGGTTTGCCTAAAACTCAGAAATAGAATGATTCTATAATGGTTGTAATCGATAAACTCAGTAAGTCTACACACTTTATTCCTGTAAAGTCTACTTTTAAAGCTATTAACATTGCTGAAATATTCATGAAAGAAATTTTTAGATTGCATGGTATTCCTAAAATGGTGATTTTAGATAGAGACGTAAAATTCACATCCTCTTTTTGGAAGGAATTGTTTGCAGGGATAAATACTAATTTGAATTTCAGTACGAGTTATCATCCAAAAACGGATGGACAGACCAAAAGGACAAATCAAATCATAGAGGATATGCTCCGCATGTATGTAAGAACAAAGCCGAACAAGTGGGAAGACTACCTGCACTTGGTAGAATTTGCATATAACAATGGGTACCAAACTTCGACTAAGTTGAGCCCTTTCGAAATACTGTACGGCAGAAAGTGTAAAACTCCAATTAGCTAGGATAACCCAACTGACAAAATCATGGTTGGACAAGAGATGCTCCAATAAATGGAGAACATGGTAAAGAAAGTACAACAGAACTTGAAAGAAGCACAACACAGACAGAACAGTTATGCGGATTAGGAAAGAATACAATTGGAATTTCAAATGGGAGACCATGTTTATTTGAAGGTCAAAGCCTGAAAAATCTCGTTGAAGTTGGGGAACTATGCCAAGCTGGCACCCAGGTTTTGTGGGCCCTTCGAGATACTAGCTCGAATTGGACCCGTAGCATATCAGCTTGAACTTCCAACTAATCTAAGAATTCATAATGTATTTCATGTTTCTTTGTTGAAAAAGTATATTCATGACCCTACTCATATGATTGATTGGAACTTGGTGCAGGTGGAACCCGAGGGCAAGTTCCAGGTGGAACCCTTGCGCATTCTGGACTGGAGAGAAATAACACTTCGGAACAAAGCCGTCGCTCAGGTAAAGGTGCAATGGAAGCACTTTAGTCATGAGGAGGCCACTTGGGAATTGGAGGGAGATTTGCGGAAATCTCATCCAATCCTGTTCTAGGAAAGGAATGAACACTAAGGACAGTGTTTTACTGAAGGGGGAAAGGATGTGACATCCTCCCAAAATAAATATTTTTATTTTTATGTGCTGGAAATTTATTTTCGTTTTTGGCAAATTCGAATCTAGAATTTTTTTGCCATTTATGACAATTCCGATTTTCAAATTTAATAATTGTATTTAATTATTGTGACTATTGGTCAGAGATCTGTTTGGACTCAACTAACTATTTGACTATGACACTTGTATCACAACATAATATTTATATTAAATGCAGGAGGAAAAATGGAACAGCCATGTTAAAAATCAGCTGACCATGACTCCATGAGAGGGGAACAAGTTGGATCTGCCTCTAGGCTGATGATTCCAAGTGGAAAATCAGAGATTTGGCCACTGGCATCCCCTAAAAATTAGGGATTAAGAAAGATGCAAAAATCCCCAAAGGAGGGAAAAGACCTCGGCAAAAAAATTGGATAAATAGCATATGTGAGGAGGCAGGACGCTACCAAGTATGCTGGGAAAGGATTCCTGAGCTCTCTTGCTATTATGAACACTGCGTATTGAGTGTGAGGCAAGAGGAGATTGCTGAAACATAATTGTCTTGCTGTTATGAACACTGTTGAGTAAGTGTGAGGCAAGAGGAGAACTGTTGGAATTGAAGGACATTGTTGAGGAGGAGTTTCCAAGTTCTCTCTCATGGATTCATGGTCAGGCTAGGGGGTGAATCGGGCAAGTGACTTTGGATGCCCTGTTCTACGGTTGGGAGGAACGTGGTTTTTCCCTTTGTTTTCCCGCGGATTGGATTCAGATATGTTGATCTACCCCCTCTCTATTATGAATGACTATGTTTTTATTTCGATGTCTTATTAAATCCGAACTGGAATCATGTCCACTCTCTGTCTGAGTGATTTTTCTGAGGCATTGTATTGATTAAATTGGAACTGTAACGTTTTTCCATTTTTGTTTGTTATGGGGAATATATGTGAAGAACATCTGTAATTATATTTCTATGGAAAGAGGAGATTAACAACAAAGAGGCAGATCCYCTCTGTAGATAAACCCCTAGGAAACCAAAAATTAGATCCCTCGGAACATCATTATTAATGACCAATCTCTGATGGAATGATATTCTTAACTATGTATTTACATAGATGCATGGATCTAGTACTGTGGACGTTTAATGCATTGATTAAAAGAGGCTCTAAGTGATTATTATAGAATTTACCTTACACAGTATATTTTATCCTTTGTGCCCCTCTATGCGTGTAAAATCCCTAAGTCCTTAGGTTTTAAGAATTCTATGAAGGAAAGGTATCCTTCCACACCTTCAGTTCTCCCAGAAAACGAAAATCAAGAGTACCCGCAAAGGATAAAGAGCAGGGAGTGATGAAAATTAGTGTGAAGAGTTACAGTAGAAGCAGAGTACTCTCTTCCTTTGTCTTTTGATTGAATTATTACCTGAGTTCCTTTTCAACATGAACACTTAGTCCAACTTCCTTTTCGCCTTTCAGAGGTTCGTGTATATTGATGTATGGATTCCGAACTCACGAAATTTCGAACCCCGAAACCCTGAAGCTTCCACTTTTTGCATTTTGGAGGTTGGGTACATGAGAGGTTTGGGGCACTTGAACTCATGAAGTTCTGAACCCTGAAACCCCGAAATGCAGGTCCTACCTTCTCTTCTTTCACATTTTTGTTCGAAGTTTGTTTATGTTGGAAGTTTGGCATTTGAAAACCCAAAATTCCGAAGTCCTGAAAATACGGGTCCGACCTTTACCTTTTCGGAACTTCGGGAAATGTTTTGTGTTGTTGTTTGACATTTGAAACCCTGAAACCCCGAATTCAGAAATCCTGAAATACGGATCTCACCTTACCTTTTCGTAATTTTGGGAATTGTTGTGTATTGATGTTCGATTGTTGTATTCATGAAATCCTGAAATCCGAAATCCCGAAGTGTTGGTCACTTCTCGCGATTTTGGGAGTGTTTGTGTGTTTATATTTGATTGTTGAACTCACGAAATCCTAAACTCTGAAATCCCGACATGCTGGTCACTTTTCGCAATTTCGGAAGTTTGTATATGTTGTTGTTTGGGTACTTGAACTCATGAATTCCTGAACCCCAAAACCCCGATGGGCGGGTCCCACTTTCCTTTTTCACCTTTCGGGAGTTGTGGTGTGTGGATCCGGAACCCCGAAATCCCGATACGCTGGACACTTTTCGCAACTTGTATATATTGTTGTTTGGGTACTTGAACTCATGAAGTCCCGAACCCTGAAACCCTGATGGGCAGGTCCCACTTTCCTTTTTCACCTTTCGTAGGTTGTGGTGTGTTAATGTTTGACACTTTCAAACATGAAATGCCGAACCCCGAAACCCCAAAGTACCCGGTCCACAGTCTTCCCGCTTTCTCACGTTTTTGGCAAACGACGTGGCCCCTTTGTTTCATTTTGTGTTCAGCACTTATAATCGCCAAACCCCGATTGACCTTTGTTATGTTTCCCAAACTTTAGGAACCTAGAACAAAACTTATTGTTATGGGAACAACTCTAATAATGTAATGAATGGACTGGTAAGAGAACATTGGAGAGTCTTCATCCCGGATAGAGGTATGGAAGAAGCAGACCATATTATGAGTCGATTTTATTGCAAACATATGGTAATATTTTTATGTAGGGTTTTGGTCATAAAACCCCAAAGTTGTTTGTATTGTTAAGACTGTGGTAGTGTTATAGGTACTAGCAGATAAGAGAGTAATTATAATTTCAGGATCTTAGTTAAACATTGAAGTGATGAGTAAATACTCATTATATCATCAATTAGAAAACTTAAGTTGAATGATAAGGATAGTCGATGACATTAAGGACTCTAACAAACCTTCAGACTCAAGCCTTTTAACATAAAGCTTACTTTCGTGAGATCTCGAAACCTTTCAAGGATAAATGTACAAATAAAAAAAAATTATGGTGATTTTTGAGCTACATTACATATGGTATCAGAGAAAAAGTTACAACACTGGGCCTGAACAGGGCCACACTAATTGCTTAGTATATATTCTGATTTATGAAAAACTAATAAATCTTGTGGATTACAAACAGAAATCTTTTTCTATTTTATGTTGAACAATGGAATCCCAAGAAGGTGCAGAAATTAGGGTGGAAGAGAATCTGCAACAAGGACCTCCTGGAGATCCAAGATAGAACAACGATGGAAGCTCACCCACGAAGGTGTTGGAAACAATGAGAAACCTTATTGTTGAACTACAAGTTTTCAAGGCCAACAATGAAAAATTGAAGAAGGCACAGCAGGAACAACAAGAGATAAATGAAGTCCTGTTGCGTAGTATAGTAACCAAGAAAAGTCCAAAATATGATAACCAGGAGGAAGAGGTTAGCAAAAGGGCCTCCAAGAATTCTGGTGCGAAAATAGAAAAAGGAGACAGTTCGTCTGAAGGGACATCTTCAACTGAATACAAAACCATTCTAGACAGAAAAAGAAAACAAACAGACCACCTTGAAGGAAAATTTAAAAAGATTAAACTAGCTACTTTTGATGGAGAATCCAGGACAGGAGAAGAAGCTGAGGCATGGTTGCTGGACATCAAAAAATACTTCCAAATCTACAACTATTCCAACAACATGAAGGTTAGAATGGCCATTTACAATCTGAAGGGGAAGGCTATCATTTGGTGGAAGGACCTAAAATTAGCCAAGGGCCTAACGGAGAAACAGTTGGAATGGTCCAACTTCAAGAAGTATTTTAAGAAACAATACCTTTCTGAAAGATATTATGAAAGGAAGATGAAAGAATTTTACGAATTACAACTCGGACACATGACGATGGATGAACTTATAAATAAATTTCTTGAACTACTAAGGTTTGTAGCATACATATGAGAGGATAAGGTAAAAATCTAGTGATTCTTAAGCTGTTTACCACAGTCCTACAGGGACAAAATTGAGTTTGACAACCCCAAATCCTTGAGCGAGGCATTCAGGAAGGCGTGAATGTGCTATGAACAGTACAAATAGCGGGTAGAGTTTTCCAAGACCTGGAAGGATAAGAAGGAATATGAAATAAACCAGCGGAAGAAAGACTACCAGCCAGCTCCTTATCGGAATGCAGCAAAAATTTTCCCAAGGAAGGATTTTCACGCCAATCATTCGAATACGCAAGGTAGCGGTAAACCGATAAACCTTGGAATGAAGAAGTTTGGGGACAACTCCCACGATCCATTAAGATGTTGGGAGTGTGGAGAGTCTCATCTAAGGAGACACTGTCCATGTTTAATTGCAGCAAACAGAACTGTTGTTCACAATTTACAGGAAGCCTCGACAGAGGGTGACATGGGCAGAAGTCTGCATCGGATAAATGCAGCCATAGATGGTCATCAAGTTGACCACTAGTCCTCGGTGGTGGAAGTCCAAGGTAAAATCCATGTCACTCGAGTTTCTGTTTTAATTGACCCTATAACTACATTAAGTTATATTACGCCTGATGTAGTAGAGTTGAATAATCTTAAGAAACAAAAACACGAAAAATCTTGGCTTGTACAACTACCAACAGGTACTAAAAGAAAAGTAGTTAACTTTATTTCTGATCTTGAGTTCAGTTTAGATGGTCAAAAGATAAGGACCAATATGAACATCCTACCACTAGGGTCTTATGATATGATTATTTGGATGGATTGGTTGGAACAACGCAAAGAAATACTAGATTGTTATACAAAGATACTTAGCTATAAAGATAATTTTGGCACTGTTAGAACAACCCAAGGCATACCAAAACCTGTGTCAGTCAGGCAAGTTTCAGCGATGCAATTCAAGAAATGTATTAGAAAGGTATGTCAAGTTTATGCCATCCAAGTAACGAATATATTAGAAAAAGAGGATAAGCCCAAGTTAGAAGACTTTGTTGTCCTACGTGAATTCAGAGACATGTTTGTTGATGAGATACCAGAATTGCCACCTAGGAGAGAAATAGATTTCTCCATAGACTTACTACCCAGATCAGCACCTATCTCAAAAGCACCCTACCGAATGAGTCTACTAGAAATAACAGAATTAAAAATACAATTACAGGAATTGTTGGATAAAGAGTATATCAGACCAAGTGTCTCGCCATGGGGAGCACCAGTCCTCTTTGTGAAAAAAAAAGACGATACTCTAAGACTATGTATCAATTATAGACAACTGAACAAAGTAACCATTAAGAACAAATACCCCTTACCTAGGATAAATGATCTGTTTGATCAAGTTGGGGGGGGGGAGATCTTCTCAAAATTGGATTTACGAACCGGTTATCATCAAGTTAGGGTAAAAGACCAAGGCATAAACAAAACAACTTTTTGAACAAGATACGGACACTACAAGTTTGTACTCATACCTTTCGGACTCACTAATGCATGAGCCACATTTATGTGCTTGATGAACAACATTTTCAACCAGTACTTAGACAAGTTCATAGTAGTATTTATCGACGATATTCTGGTCTATTCTTAAATGGAGGAGGAACATGATGAACACTTACGAATAGTTCTGCAAACACTAAGGAAACACAAACTATACGCAAAATTTGACAAATGTGATTTTTATAAAAAAAAAATACAATATTTAGGACATGTCATTTCCTCGGAAGGTATTTCCATAGACCTGGAAAAGATAAAAGCCATTATAGAATGGCCAATGCCTAAGGATGTGGCAGATATCCGGTCATTCACAGGAATCACTAGATATTATCATATATTTATAGAAGGATTCTCCAGGATAGCCTACCCTATCACGTCACTGCAAAAGAAAGGGACCAAGTTTAACTGGTCACAAAAGTGTCAAGATAGTTTTAACAAGCTAAAAGAAATATTGACATTAGCACCCATATTGAAGGTAGCAGACCTAGATAAAGACTTCACAGTATGCGTTGATGCAAGTAAAGAGGGACTAGGTGGTGTTCTAACTCAGGAAGGGCACGTGATTTGTTATGAGTTTCGAAAATTAAAGGAACACACGTGGAATTACGTCTTTTACGACTTAGAATTGGTAGCAGTAATACATGCCTTAAAAATGTGGCGACACTACATAATGGGTAGAAAATTGTTACTATTGATGGTTAATAGCGGGGTGAAATATCTATTTAACCAACCAGACCTTAATGCAAAACAATCAAGGTGGCTAGCCTTCTTGAGCGAATTCAACTTCAAGGTCAGACATATGAAGGGTAAGGAAAATAAAGTAGTAGATGCTTTAAGCCGCAGAATCCATGGGTTATTTGAGATAAACATCAGCATGGCAGAAAGTGATCTAGAACAAAGAATAAGGACGACAGGTGTCAACGATGGAAATTACACTAAGATAATGGTGGAATTTCAAAATAATATCGCAAACTCAGATAAACCAGATATAAGTATCGAAAAGAAGGGACTACTAAGATTTAAAAAAAGACTTTACATACCAGATTCACCAGAGCTAGCATTAACTATTTTAGACGAAGTGCATAAGAAACTGTATTCTGGCCATCCAGGTTACCAGAAAACAATAACAACACTCAGAAAACTGTTTTACTGGCCTAATATGAAGGGCGAAGCAACAAAATATTTGGCTAGGTGGCAAGATTGTCAACAGGTTAAGGCCGAACACCAGCATCCAGCTGGCCTATTACAACCATTACCAGTACCAAAATGGAAACGAGATACCATATCACCGGACTTTATAACAAGTTTGCCTAAAACTCAGAAACAAATTGATTCTATAATGGTTGTAATCGATAAACTCAGTAAGTCTGCACACTTTATTCCTGTAAAGTCTACTTTTAAAGCTATTAACATTGCTGAAATATTCATGAAAGAAATTTTTAGACTACATGGTATTCCTAAAATGGTGATTTCAAATAGAGACGTAAAATTCACATCCTCTTTTTGGAAGGAATTTTTTGCAGGGATAAATACTAATTTGAATTTTAGTACGAGTTATCATCCACAAATGGATGGACAGACCGAAAGGAAAAATCAAATCATAGAGGATATGCTCCACATGTATGTAAGAACAAAGCCGAACAAGTGGGAAGACTACCTGCACTTGGTAGAATTTGCATATAACAATGGGTACCAAACTTCGGCTAAGTTGAGCCCTTTCAAAATACTGTACGGCAGAAAGTGTACAACTCCAATTAGCTGGGATAATCTGGCTGACAGACTAATGGTTGGACTAGAGATTCTCCAAGAAATGGAGAACATGGTAAAGAAAGTACAACAGAACTTGAAAGAAGCACAAGACAGACAAAAGAGTTATGTGGATCAGAAAAGAAGACAATTGGAATTTCAAGTGGGAGACCATGTTTATTTGAATGTCAAAGCCCGAAAAAGCTCGCTGAAGTTGGGGAACTGTGCCAAGATGACACCCAGGTTTTGTGGGCCCTTCGAGATACCAGCTCAAATTGGACCCGTAGCATATCAGCTTGCACTTCCAGCTAATCTAAGAATTCATAATGTATTTCATGTTTCTTTGTTCAAAAAGTATATTCATGACCCTACTCATATGATTGATTGGACCTTGGTGCAGGGTGAACCCGAGGGCGATTTATGGGTGGAACCCCTGTGCATTCTGGACCAGAGAGAAATAACACTTCGAAACAGAGTCGTCGCTTAGGTAAAGGTGCAATGGAAGCACGTTACTCCTAAGGAGGCCACTTGGGAATTGGAGGGAGATTTGCGGAAATCTCATCCAATACTGTTCCAAGAAAGGAGAGAACACCGAGGACAGTGTTTTACTGAAGGGGGAAAGGATGTGACATCCCCCCAAAATAAATATTTTTATTTTTATGTGCTGGAAATTTATTTCCATTTTTGGCAAATTCGAATCTGGAATTTTTTTTCCATTTATGGCAATTCTGATTTTCGAATTTAATAATTGTATTTAATTATTGTGACTGTTGGGCATAGATCCGTTTGGACTCAACTAACTATTTGACTATGACACTTCTATCACAACAAAATATTTATATTAACTGCAGGAGGACAAATGGAACAACCATGTTAAAAATCAGTTGACCATGACTCCATGAGTGGGGAACAAGTTGGAATTGCCTCTAGGCTAATGATTACAAGTGGAAAATCAGAGATTTCCCTACTGGCATCCCCTGGAAATCAGGGATTAAGAAAGTTGTGAAAATCCCAAAAGGAGGGAAAAGACCTGGGCAAAAAAATTGGATAAATAGCATATGCAAGGAGGCAGGACGTTGCCAAGTATGCTGGGAAAGGATTATGGAGCTCTCTTGCTGTTATGAACACTGCGGATTGAGTGTGAGGCAAGAGGAGCTTGCTAAAATATAATTGTCTTGCTGTTATGAACAATGTTGAGTAAGTGTGAGGCAAGAGGAGAATTGTTGGAATTGAAGGACATTGTTGAGTTGGAGTTTCAAAGTTCGCCCTCATGGATTCATGGTCAGGCTAGGGGGTGAATCGGGCAAGTGACTTTGGATTCCCTGTTCTACGGTTGGGAGGAACGTGGTTGTTCCTTTTGTTTTCCCGCGGATTGGATTCAGATATGTTGATCTACCCGCTCTCTATTATGAATGACTATGTTTTTATTTCGATGTCTTATTAAATCTGAAATGGAATGATGTCCACTCTCTGTCTAAGTGATTTTTCTGAGGCATTGTATTGATTAAATTGGAACTGTAATGTTTTTCCATTTTTGTTTGTCATGGGGAATATATGTGAAGAACATCTGTAATTATATTTATATGGAAAGAGGATATTAAGGACAAAGAGGCAGATCCTCTCTGTAGATAAATCTCCAGGAAACCAAAACTCAAATCCCTCGAAACATCATTATTAATGACCAATCTCTGATGGAATGATATTCTTAACTATATATTTACACAGATGCATGGATCTAGTACTGTGGACGTTTAATGCATTGATTAAAAGAGGCTATAAGTGATTATTATAGAATTTACCTTACACATTATATTTTATCCTTTGTGCCCCTCTGTGCATGTAAAATCCCTAAGTCCTTAGGTTTTCATAATTCTGTGAAGTAAAAGTATCCTTCTACACCTTCAGTTCTCCCAGAAAACGAAAATCAAGAGTACTCGCAAAGAATAAAGAGGAGGGAGTGATGAAAATTAGTGTGAAGAGTTACAGTAGAAGCAGAGTACTCTTTTCCTTTTCGTTTTGATTGAATTACTACCTAAGTTCCTTTTCAACAGGAACACTTAGTCCAACTTTATTTTTGCCTTTCGGAGGTTTGTGTATGTTGATGTATGGATTCTGAGCTCACGAAGTTCCGAACCCTGAAACCCCGAAGCTTCCACTTTTCCAATTTCGGAGGTTGGTTACATGAGAGGTTTGGGGCATGTGAAATCATGAAGTTCTGAACCTCGAAACCCCGAAATGTAGGTCCCACCTTCTCTTCTTTCGCATTTTTGTTGGAATTTTGTTTATGTTGTATGTTTGGCATTTGAAAACCCCGAATTCCAAAATCCCAAAAATGCGGGTCCCACCTTTACATTTTCGGAACTTCAGAATTTTTTTTGTGTTGTTGTTTGACATTTGAAACCCCGAATTCTGAAATCCTGAAATACGGATCTCACCTTACCTTTTCGGAATTTCGGGAATTATTGTGTATTGATGTTCGACTGTTGTATTCACGAAATCCCGAACTCCGAAATCCCAAAGTGTTGGTCACGTCTCGCAATTTTGGGAGTGGTTGTGTGTTTATATTTGACTGCTAAACTCGCGAAATCTCGAACTCTGAAATCCTAACATGCTGGTCACTTTTCACAATTTCGGAAGTTTGTATATGCTATTGTTTGGGTACTTGAACTCACAAAGTCCTGAACTCCGAAACCCTGATGGGCGGGTCCCACTTTCCTTTTTCACCTTTCATGCGTTGTGGTGTGTGGATCCCGAACCCCAAAATCCCGATACACTAGATGCTTTTCGCAAATTGTATATATTGTTGTTTGGGTACTTGAACTCACGAAGTCCCGAACCCCGAAACCCCAATGGGCAGGTCCCACTTTCCTTTTTCACCTTTCAGAGGTTGTGGTGTGTTAATGTTTTACACTTTCAAACATGAAATCCCGAACCCTGAAACCCTGAAGTACCAGGTCCATAGTCTTCCCTCTTTCTCTCATTTTTGACAAAGGGCGTGACCCCTTTGTTTCATTTTGTGTTAGGAACTTATAATCACCGAAACCCGATTGACCTCTGTTATGTTTCCCAAACTGTAGGAACCTAGAAGAAAACTTATTGTTATGGGAACAACTCTAATAATGTAATGAATGGACTGGTAAGAGAATGTTGGAGAGTCTTCCTCCCAGATAGAGGTATGGAAGTAACAGATCGTATTACGAGTTGATTTTATTGCAAACATAGGGTAATATTTTTATGTAGGGTTTTGATCATAAAACCCCAAAGTTGTTTGTATTGTTAAGACTGTGGTAGTGTTATAGGTACTAGCAGATAAGAGAGTAATTATAATTTCAGGATCTTAATTAAACATTGAAGTGATGAGTAAATACTCATTATATCGTCGATTGGAAAACTTAAGTTGAATGGTAAGGACAATCGACGATAGTAAGGACTCTAACAAACCTTCAAACTCAAGCCTTTTAACAAAAAGCTTACTTGCTTGAGATCTCGAAACCTTTCAAGGATAAATGTACAAATAGAAAAAAAAATTATGGTGATTTTTGAGGTACATTACAGCCTACCTTTGGATGATGCATAGAGGTTTTATTTTAGGACATCTTTAGAGCCCAACAGAAACCCCTCCATATTTGGTTGTAACTGTAAGAAGCCTCATGGTGTAATTACAAAGTTGTAAGGTTGAAAATGAAAGGATGATAAAATAACAGGAAAAACAAACTGAAATTAATGCATTCCTACTGCAAATCTTATCAGATATACAAAAGCAGCTACAACATGGACCAAAATCCATTCAGGTGGACATACATCATACTAAGAAAACTCAAATTCCACCTAAGATACAAAAGCATGGTCTTGAAAGTGGCCACACAAGGAGGAGCACCTCAAAGAAGGTCCAACATGGAGCCAAGAGACACTCAATGGAAGAATCCTCTAGTGAGGAAACTGACAATTCTAAGGAATCTTCAAGTAGAAAAACTAGTTTGCATTCCGAGAGGAGAATAAATAAGAGGAAACATTCCATGAGCCATGACCATGAAGATTTTAAGAAATCGAAACCACCCACTTTCGATGGAGAAATTAAAAAGGGGGAAGAAGTATAAGTTTGGCTACTAGGATTGAAGAAGTACTTCAAAGTCCATGACTACTCTGAAAACTTAAAGGCTCGAATAGACATTTTCAACTTGAATGGAAAGGCCTCTACTTGGTGGGAGGAACTCAGGAATGCGAAAGGAATCAATGAGAAGGACTTTCCATGGAAAAAAATTGAGAAGTACTTCAAGAAGAAGTACCTCTCGGAAAAATACTTTGATGGGAAGACCGAGGAGTTTTATGTACTCAAGTGAGGCAAACTCACAATAGATGAATATATCAACAAATGTATTGAGTTGATAAGGTATGTCCCCTACATAAAGGATGAAAAGGTAAATATGAAATGATTTATTAGTGGATTTCCTCAGTCCTTCCGGACATAATTGAATTTAATGAAACAAAGACTTTAGAAGACACCATCCGGAAGGTAAGGTACTTCTATATGAAATTCAAGAATAAGGAAGAAAATCATAAGGACTGGAAGAAGAAAAGTAATTTGGGATTCAAGAAGAAGGGGTTTAAATCCTCAATATTTAAAAATCATGGGAAATTGTCTAAGATTAGTCTTCCTACTAAAAGTGTATATCAATGGAATTTTCCATCTCAGAGTTGTAATAAACCCTTTGGAACAACCCCAGGTAATATTGACAATACCAAGAGAGAACCCTTGAAATGTTGGGGTTGTGGAGAAGAACATCTACTAAGGGATTTCCCACATAGGAAACAAGAAAATAGGAGGGTCTACAACATCCAGGAGTCTACCAAAATCAATGATGCTGCTAGGAGCATGCCACAAATTTATGCAGCCTTGGATAATAAACAAGCTAACCAACAAGCTTCAGTGGTGGAGATGAAAGGTATGATTTCCAACCATCTAGTTTCCATTTTAATTGAACCTAGTTCTAATATGAGTTATGGTGCCCCTCAAACTGTTGAGAAATGTAAATTGAAACAAGTAAAACATGTTAAATCATGGTTGGTACAACTATCCATTGGAACCAAAATAACGGTAACAAAGTTCATACCAGCATGCCAATTCATTCTAAATGGATTAGCTACCCAACCAACCCTAAACATGCTCCCTTTAGGATCCTATGACTTGTTGATTGGCACAGACTAATTGGTTTCCCATAAAACCAAGTTGGACTTTTACAATAAAACTTTGGAGTGTGAAGATGAACAAGGGAGAAAAATAACCCTACAAGGAATTCAAAAGCTTGTCTCAGTGAGACAAATATGAGACCTTCATGTGAAGAAGTATTGCAGAAAATGGTGTCCTTTTTATGCAATACAAGTTTTCGACTTTGTTGAGAACAATAAACCAAGCCTAGAGGACCATCCCATATTAAGAGAGTATAAAAATGTGTTTCCAAAAGAGGTACCAGGTCTACCTCCAAAACGAGATATTGACTTTTCAATAGAATGTGTACCAGGAATGGTGTCAGTGTCTAGAACACCCTATAGAATGAGTACATCAAAGCTAGTTGAGCATAAACTAAAATTAAAGGAGATGTTGAACAAAGGATACACTTGGCCTAGTGTGTATCCATGGGGAGCACCAACCCTTTTTTGTGAAAAATAAGGATGGTACACTTAGGTTGTGCATAGACTATAGACAACTTAATAAGATGACCATTAAGAATAAGTATCCCTTGCCAAGGATCGATGACGTGTTTGACCAATTAAGGGGTGCTACAATTTTCTTGAAGATTGACTTGAGGTCTGGATACCATCAAATATGAATTAAGGATGAATACATCCACAAAAAAACCTTTAGGACAAGATATGGGCACTATGAATTTGTGGTGGTGCCATTTGGGCTTACCAATAAACTAGCCACGTTTATGTGCTTAATGAATAATGTACTCAATAAGTTCTTGCATAGATTTATGTTGGTTTTCATTGATGATATCCTAATCTATTATAATATTAGAGAATAAAATGAAGAACATCTCAAGTTAGTGCTTCAATTGCTAAATGAACATTAACTCTATGCTAAGTTTAGTAAGTGTGGATTTTTCCAAAAACAAGTCCATTACTTAGACCATGTTATTTCTGAAGAAGGAATGGCAGTTGATCCTAACAAGATCAAATCCATTATGGATTGGCCTACCCCAAAGGATTTATCTGATATCATATCCTTTATGGGCTTAGCAAGATACTATATATGGTTCATAAAGGGATTTTCCAAGATCAGTTGCCCAATCACCTCCATTCAGAAAAAGGGAGTTGAATTCAATTGGACATCAGAATGTGAAGAGAGATTCCAATAGCTCAAATAACTTCTAACCAATGCACTTTTGCTGAATATTGAAAACCCAAACAAGGAATTCCTTGTGTGTACAAATTCCTACAAGGAAGGGCTCAGAGGAGTCCTTATGCAAGAAGGACATGTGATTTGTTATGAATCCAAAAAATTGAATGGGCATGAAATCAATTATGTGACCCATGATTTGGAATTGGCTTCCATAGTACATGGTTTAAAAATGTGGAGGCATTACCTCCTAGGTAGAAGATTTGTTCTAGTCACAGACCATAGTGGGTTGAGATATTTTTTTGATCAACCAAAACTCATTGCTAGACAACCTAGATGGATGGCTCTGCTTAGTTAGTTTGATTTTGAAATCAAACATATCAAAGGAAAAGAAAATAGGGTGGTTGATTCCCTTAATATAAGTATTAAAGTGATTCACTTGGTAGTTGTAAGCGCCTGTGAATCAAACGTCAAAGAGAGAGTCAAAAGTGCACAAGAAACATATGCATTTTTCAAGAATGTGAAATCATACTTAAACCAAGAGCCCATAGGGATGAAGTATGAGGGTTATCAATTATTGAATGATGACATGTTAGATTACAAATTCACTTTGTATATTCCAAATTGTGATGAATTGAAAAGGTTCATAATGGATGAACTACACAAAAGACCATATATCAGACATCTTGGTTATCAGAAAATGATCACAACCACTAGGAAACTATTTTATTGGCCCGGACTGAAAAATTACACAACCGATTACTTAGCTAAATGTCTAGAATGTCAGTAGGTTAAGGTAGAGCACCGACATCCAACAGGGTTGTTGGAACCCCTACCAATCCTACAATGGAAATGGGAAACCATATCCATGGATTTCATCATAGGGTTACCAAAATCAACCAAACAGAATGACGCCATCATGGTAGTTCTGGAAAAATTGAGCAAGGTTGCTCACTTTATTCCCATCAAATCAAATTGCAAGGAAATAGATATTACCATTATTTTCATGAAATAAATATTTATACTGCATCTCATGCCTAAGGAAATCATATCCGACAAAGATACAAAATTTACTTCAAACTTTTGGAAATCTATGTTTGTTGGTTTTGAAACTAAATTACTGTTTAGTACAACCTATCACCCTCATATTGATGTGAAGACAAAGAGGGTAAACCAAGTGTTAGAGGACATGTTAAGGATGCATGTAATGCATCATCCCAAGAAGTGGGAAGACTACCTACCACTGGTAGAGTTTGTTTATAACAATGGTTATCAAGAGTTATTGAAGATGACACCTTTCAAGGCCCTCTATGGTAGACAATGAAATATTCCAATCAGTTGGAATAACCCAGTAGAAAGAATTACAATTGATCCAGATATGATCAAGGAAATGGAACAACAAGTATTTTAGATAAAACATAATTTGAGAATAGCTCAGGATAGACAAAAAAACTATGCAGAGAGAAAAAGGACTCCTCGAGAGTTCAAAGAAGGGGATCATGCGTGTCTCCGAGTTAGGCCCAGAAAAAGTTCCATGAGAATGGAATCATGTTCCAAGTTGGCACCTCGCTATTGTGTACCCTTTGAAATTTTCGATAGAGTGGGACCTAAAGCATATAGACTAGCACTTCCTCCCACAGTGAAGGCACGTAATATTTTCCATGTTTCATTACTAAAGAAATATGTACATGATTATAATCATACAATTGATTGGTCTGTGATTTAGGTAGAACCAAAGGGAGAATTTATGTTAGATCCACAATGCATAATAGAAAGGAAATAAATACCACTAAGGAACAAAACTATTTCATAGGTCAAGGTGCAGTGGAAACACTTTTGATCCATATGGGTCTCGGTGGCCATCCACCTTTTCCACTAAATCACCATTTTGAGCCTGTGATTTTGATAAACCATGATATTCTCTGTTTTGATAGAGAATGGAATGTAATATCATATTCATTTTTTAATTATAGACATCATGTAATGATTTCCTAGTGGTCTTATGTACATCCCCTCAACATAACGTTAATGCACCGGATCCCATTAGAACTTTGTAGTTAAGCGCACTCAAGCTAGAGTAGTACTGGAATGGGTGACTACCCGGGAAGTCTTAGTGTTTTACATGCCTATGGAATTCTATAAACTTAGTACAATTTATCCCACATGCAATGGAGTGTGATGTAAAGCTTGTTGTGAATGAAATGTAGCCAACAAATATTTTTTTTCAGTGATAAGCTACCCCATTCTGCCAGTTTTTGTTCTAGAGTGTTTTTATCTATCTTGTTCATTAATAGAAGTTGGGTTCCACTATATTTTTGTGTTCTCCACATTATCTATGTGTATTTCCTTGTTATATATCGGTTATATTTCTGTCTTCATGTCATTCTCAAAATAATCTAAATTAGTGGTATCAGAGCATGCTGCTTCTTGTCGTTTCTCAGAGTAGGTCCCCGACGAGGTCAATGTATAGACAGTTGGGTCTCGAGATCATTTCACTTGAGGAAATATGCTCTCACTAGCCCAAGCGACCTCCCATGGCGAAAGAAAAGAGATATCAAAAAGCAGGAGATCCTTTCAATACGTTGCTCAAGGAAGCCCTCATGCGACAGAGGAACGAGATGCTGGATAACTTTGCTCAGATCCTTCGAAGACTACCAATGGCGGCAGATGAGGCATCTTCAACAAGAAGCCATTTCGTAAGTGTGACACCCGTCAAGGTACAAGTCAATTTTGATAACCCCTTGTTTGAAGGTTAGATAGACATAGATGCTCTGGAAGAATGGTTGAATCTACTAGAAGGTTATTACTCTGTCCAAAAAATTTCCGATAGCAAAAATATCACCTTCGCACTCTGTAAATCCCTTCCCCATGTCAGATCTTGCTGGGAAGGTTACTGGGAGAGGTACACCATGGATGAATCTACACTATTTGGGAGAGAACTCACTTGGATGACCTTTTTAGGTGCCCTAAAGGAGGAGTTCTATCATGTCGAAAACTATGATGACCAATACATGAGATGGACAACTCTCTTTCAAAAAAGATACTAGATGGTGTCGAAGTACACCAACGTATTTCATACCTTGCACTCAAAGCTGGGTATCAAATACTCTGAGTGGCACTTGGTTTTGAAGTACTGCAGTGGTCTACACAGGTGCATCCAAAAATAGATGTATTTATTGGACATCTCCTCACCGGGAGATGCTTATCAATATGTAGTCACAATTGAGCAGAAAGTCAAGAAACAGAGTAAGTGGGAGAAGCATGGAAAAGGAAAATCTAACTCACGTAATGAAGGACAAAGCAAAGAAGGCTAGCCTCAAGAGAGCCAGTCTGAGATGTAGACAAAGAAGGGTAACGAGAAGTATAAGAAAGACACCAGAAAGTGGTGTGAGCTCCGCAACATCCCTTGGCACAACATTAATGAATGTTTCTCAATATAGTCATTGGTGGTCGAGCTCAAATACAAAGAGTCGAACCCCAACTTGGACCCTGGTTCAAAAAATAATAAAAGGAGACAAATCATTGATGCAGAACCCACTGCTACTGTCGCAACTACAACAATCCAACCAGAAGAGGATCATCAGGAGGGGAAGCAACTCTTCCATTCACGGATGTGGGTGAAGGGGACCCCACTGCATTTTATTGTTGATAGTGAAAGCCAAAGAAAATCGTTTCAGTAGAGGTTGTCAAGAAGTTGGATTTTCCAATAACACCACACCCGCATCCATAGAACATCGGGTGGCTTCTCCAAGGACAAGATCTCTGTGTCATCCAACAGTGTTGCATGTCCTATGGCATCAATCCCTTCAAGGATGAGGTATTGTGTGATGTTTCCCCACTGGAAGTATGTGATGTTCTATTAGGCTAGCCATATATGTGGAGGTTTCATCTTGTTTATGAGTCTCGACCCCGTAGAATCATTGTTACTCTAGGGGGTCAACTATACAGGATACCATAGGTAGTTCTAACTCTTGTCCCACCGAAACAATGCCACAAAGTAATCTCTCATACTGAAAAGTTTAGCCTCTTCACAATCCGATCAAAATGTGAACATACGGACACTTCAACCACTGCAACCTCATCCCAAGACCTTTCTATCTAGTAGAAGTAGATCGATAAGATTGTATAAGAGTACCAAGATGTTCTTTCTACACCTACGGGGGTGCCTCCACACTGCCCAGTCAAGCAAGGTTATAACATAACCCTTCATACTCTTCATGTTTCATATTCACCAACATATTCCTCCCACACTCAAGTATATCATGCAGCTAGATTGGTTGAACAGATACAACCCCTCCAACAATAGGTTGATGACAACCTTCAACAAGCTAAGGATGATAACTTCTTCAGCAAGGCAAGCAGTGCACCAAGCTTTAGATTTAGCAGAAGTCTCCCCATATCCCATGGGAACTTGACTCAATGGGGAACATTGCTTCCTAAGGCTGGAGGAATTATCCAGATGGATCTTGGTGGCCATCCACATTTTCCACTAAATCACCATTTTGAGCCTGTGGTTTTGATAAACCATGATATTCACCCTTTTCTTAGGGAATGGAATGTAATGTCATCTTCATTTGTTAATTATAGACATCATGTAATTATTTCCTAGTGGTATTATGTACATGCCTACAACATAGTGTTAATTCACTCGTTTCCATTAGAACTTTGCAGTTAAGTGCACTTAGGCTAGAGTAGTACTGAGATGGGTGATCACTCGTGAAGTCCTAGTGTTTTATATGGCTATGGAATTTTATAAACTTAGTCCAATTTATCTCACATGCATCATGGGAATTGTTCTCCTCTCACTCTCTCATATATAATTGAGGTGAAGGAGGCCCTTTAAGCATGCAATGGAGTGTGATGTAAATCTTGTTGCAAATGAAGTGTAGCCAACATCTCTTTCTTTTCAGAGATAAGTTACCCCATTCTATGAGTTTTTGTTCTAGAGTGTTTTTCTCTCTCTTGTTCATTAATAGACATTGGGTTTCACTATATTTTTGTGTTCTCCGCATTATCTCTGTGTATTTCCTTATTATATATCGGTTATATTTTTGTCTTTATGTCGTTCTCAAAATAATCCAAATCAACTTTGGTCCAGATGAAGCTAAATGGGAAATGGAGGATGCCATGAAACAAACATGCCCGTTTTTGTTTACTTCTGTACATACAAAGCACATCGGTAGGTAGAACATCGAGGACGATGTTCCTTTACGGGGGAGGGGATTGTAATACCCATGTTTCCCCCATCTTGTAAATATAACTATAAATTTCCAAAAGACTATGGGCACACTGAATATGTGTGGATGTTGGAATTGATGAACCTTTTTGTTATAAAAGGTAGCATATGCATTTCTGTTATTAAATAAAATGAATAGTGTTGCATAAATATTGAAGGGGTTTTCCAAGGTAGATCATGATGCATGAGAGAGATGGTGATGGGAACCAACAATGGTTGAGATGACCCCCACAAGACCAGTACCTTACAGGATTTAAATTATTCAGACCTAGAATAATCCTTTGACCCATAAACAAATTACCAGTCAGGTTGGTAGTTGGGAAGTCCTCCTCAAAAGTCAATGAAGAGATGGGCAGAGTACCCATCTGAAAAACTTCCTAACCTGACCACGAAATGGGGATTCGTACCCACACAATATTGTTGAGGAAGGAAAGAAAAGAGGGGGGTTCATGGGTAGAAGAGAGGATTGTGAAGAAGATGAGTCACGAGATCATTTTTCCTAAAGGAGAAGAGCATGTGCAACACTCTAGTTCTGAAGAGAACTGAAAAACAAGCTTGATCTAGGTGCTAGAAGTTGTTGGCAGTGTTTTTCAATCCAAGCTAATAAACAAGGTTGTAGAGAAGACGAGTAACTGGAGAAGCACTCATTGCAGGCCTCCTTTCTTGGTGGAGAGAAAACTATTTTGCCAAGTTCTTGTGGGAGGAGGAGAGTGGTCTCCATCCCTGACTGTCGTTGAACAAGAAGGAAGATTCTCTCTCGGAGCATCATGATCTAGCTAGGGGGTGGATGTAACACACCCCGACACCCACAGACCAGGGTATGCTACCTTCAATCCCACCCTCTGACTTCTTTCTCTTACCGATACCTTTTTAAATTAATAAGGATGCATAAAATAAAAGATCTAATGACATGCAAAACAATAACCAACAAGCATGCATATTCTAAAGATTCAATTAAATGATAAATAAATACACAACGTAATGCATTCATATACAGATAAATAATACCATAATAGAGAGCACTTGTCTTTATAAAAGAAGACACCAACTGGCTTCATACCAAGGATGTTCCACCCAACTGTAAACACTACTGCTCCAAATATCAACAACAATATCACCCCCGATCTAGGGCTATGAATCCACAAGGATGGTTCCAAAGTGTTACTTGGCTTCCCAAACCAGTCACCACTCAAGCTCTCACAAGATTTCCCAGCACTCACAACAATCCAAGTATCCATCTCTCTTCTACCCATCTTCCACCACCCAAGACAATGGACCTCCAACCTTCTCTTCCACGCAGCCCCTCAGGCAGTCCTTCTCCTTCTAGGGTTCCAACGCAAGTGGTCCAAAATATCCATGCTAGAAATCTCAAGACTCATAGTTGTTAAACATTATTTTCATCATCCCTATGACCATTAATGATGTAAACCTATATGTTTCCTTTAGAGGGGTCAGTGGCCTGAGTTCCTAAAGAGAGAAGGGAGAAGAACTTTTCCTGAGAAAAGAAGTTGCATTTTCCCTTGTAAAAACCTTGTAAAGAAGGAAGTTCGCAGGTTTCTATATAAGCAGGGTGCGAGAATGCCTGATTCTCATAGGTTGCACCATAGCTGGGTTGCTAGAGGTTCACAGGTTGCACTATAGGTAGGGTGCGAGAATTCTTACACGTGGGAAAAATGAGTGTTTTCTCGAATCTTCTAGAAGGAGAAACTCCCATGGTGAGGTGGCATCCGAATGGTTTGGATCTTACTCTCTTTCATGATTTAGTGGGATCATCCTAACCTCCTCACCTTATCCTCTTCAACTTATAAAAGGAGAGGATCTCTCATGGAGAAAGTTAGCTTTGGTTAGCTTTGGAGCTTTTCGGATTAGCTTGGATTGGATTGAGCTTTGGAGATTTTTAGCTTGGCTAGATGAGCCACTTTGTCCAGATAGATTGTTAATATTATTAGATATGTTCTCTCATAATTCTTGGAGTGAAGGTGTGTGGGGAATGAAGGACAGTTGGAAGGGACCTTACGACATCAAGGCCATGGTTGTAATCTCTCTTTCACATTTAATATGATATAGTAATATGATTCTTTCCTATAAATCTTGTTGTGTTTTATTGTATAATTATTTGATCACATACATAGGTTTATATTGAGTTTATGCTATTACTATCACTTTGGTTGGTTGCGTTCTTTTGCAGGATCATCATTGTATGAGTGTTGGAATAAAGCTAGGACGACGATGGTGGGAGGATGCGACATTTAAATGGTATGTCACCTATGCCTCTTTAGTTAGTAAATTCAATATCTAAAACTTAAGGAAAGCGTCATGTTCTAGTGTGTTTTGTTCTAGATCTAGGTGGATCTAGGGAGATCAGTCAGTGTCCGCACCTACCGATTAGTCCGATAACAGTAGCTGCAAAAAAAGTTGGACACAGGCCAACGCATCTCAGACGTGCAGGCCTCAAGTCATGGCTAGATTACACCAGCGACCTCTACAACCAATGATACCATGGCTGCTCTTTAGCAGTTCGTTTTCCTTTTCCCAAGACAAAACACGAATGAGGAAGATGAAGGGGTGACGGAAATAAATGGAGTGAGATATCCACCCAAGGTGTGAAACAATGAACAATCGATGAATTAAAATGTGTGAGGCAAAGAATGGAATGAAATAAGAAGTGAAGGAGCAAATGATCCAACCCCCCAATCAGACCAGGGATGGGTTTAAGTATTTTCATGGGGAATCAAGAACCTCCTGACATCCTCCAAGAAGCTCACATAACAGATCCACTCCCTTAGACAAAAGGGTAATTAAAATAGGAATAAACATGTGTTCCCTCAAGCCCCCTCTCTTGTGGAATCATATCCCCCCTTAACTCTACTCCTTGTTCGTCTAGCATCCAACTATGTATTTATTATTAATAATGATCAAAACATTACATTTATTGGGCACATTGACCTTTTAATAAAAAAAATTGGGAACTCTGGCCTCTCATCACTATAACAATACATTATTTAAAATGGGGGCTCAAAATGTTGGGTGTTACATCCCCTCCCCCTTATTTTGGCACTGTCCTTGGTGCATATACAAAATAGAGATCAAAATCTCAAAATTTATTCAAAAATTTGTGGGTACTCCACCCGCATGGAATATTCATGCTCCAAGGTAGCATCTTCAGGACCGTAGCGGGTGCACTGAACTTTTACCAGCTCTATAACTCGATTCTGGAGTAGTTTTACCTTTCTGTCCAATACCCACACTAGCTAAACCTGAAATTCTTCGTCTGTCTCTACATGAATCACATGACAATCAATAACATGGTTAGGATCATGTACATATTTCTTTAGTAAAGAGACATGAAATACATTATGCACATTCATGGAAGCAAGAAATGAAAGCATGTATGCAACTGGCCTTATTCTATCCAATATTTCAAATGGACCACGGAATCTTGTTGCCAACTTTATACAACTACCCAATTTTAAGGAGATTTTCTTGGGATTCACTTTCAAATTTACATGATCCCTTACTTTAAATTTTCTAGTTGTTCGGTTCTTATCTTCATAAAATTCCTATCTATCTTGAGCTTCCTTCAAATTCTGCTTGTTGTTAACCATCTGGTCTTCCATATCCTTGAGCAACTATGGCCCAAGAACCACTCTATCTGTTGGGTTGTCCCAGCTCATGGGAGTATTGCATTTCCTACCATACAAGGCTTCAAATGGGCTCATTCTCAAAGAAGCTTGATACCCATTATTATATGCAAAATCAACCAAGTGTAAGTAATCTTCCCACTTAGATGGCTTATCCATCACATACATTCTCAAAATATCTTCAATTACTCGGTTGACCCTCTCTGTTTGTCCATCTGATTGGGGATGGTATGTTGTGCTAAATTTTAGATTTGTATCAAATCCTTTAAACAATCCCCTCTAGAAATTGGAGGTAAACTTTGTATCTTTGTCCAAGACAATTGTCCTAGGTATCCCATGTAACCTAACAATCTCCCTCATGTAAAATTTTGCAATATTAGTCGATGTATGTGTTGTTTTTAGAGGACTAAAATGAGCATCCTTTGTTAATTTGTCAACCACAACCATGATTGAATCATGTTTCCTTGTTGTCATGGATAATTTAGTTTTGAAATTGATCATTATCACCTCCCATTTCCTCTTTGGGATTGGTAATGGTTGCAGCAAACCCATTGGGTGCCTATTCTCATCCTTTTTCATTCCCACATCGAGCGGTGTAATCAACCACATCCTTTTTCATTCCCGACCAAAAGATTTGGCTTCTTACTATTTTAATCATTTTTTGATAACCATGATGCCCAGCATAAGGAACATCATGCATTTCCTTCAATACCAAATTCCTCAATTCTCCCGAACTAGGAACATAGATTATATTCTTATGCATCAATAATACATCTTCCTTTATCTCATACTCCTTTATTTTTTGTTGTACATATCCCTGTTG
Organism: Picea sitchensis; assembly: GCA_010110895.2. NCBI lineage: Eukaryota > Viridiplantae > Streptophyta > Pinopsida > Pinales > Pinaceae > Picea > Picea sitchensis. The sequence goes on from SNQJ01S0005755.1 coordinate 237,778, forward strand.
TAAACTTTCCTTTACGTATAGGTAATGTTGATCTGTAACAAGATCATCTAAAATTCTTCTCTTCAAGTCGGACTGATGCATACTGACAGAAGTAGCATGCATGAGATGCACTCTTCTACAAAGTGCATCGACAACTTTATTCTCTTTTCCTTTGATATGCTTGATATCGAGGTCATATTCACTTAAAAAAATTCTAGCCATCTTGTTTTCCTGGCATTCAAGGTTGGTTGTTCAAAAACATACTACAAGCCAATGTGGTATGTTCTTAATTCAAATATCTTCCCCATGAGATAATGCCTCCATGTCTTCAAGGCATGGACAATGGCAGGAAGCTCCAAGTCATGTGTGGCATAGTTCCTCTCATGTTCCTTAATCTTTATGGACTCATAACCAATGACATGTCCATTTTTCATGAGGAATCCCCTAATTCCTTCATTACATGCATTTGTACATACCACAAAACTTTCATTTGGGTCAGCAATCTTTATCATGGGTGCACTAGTAAGTAATTCCTTCCAGATATTAAAATTCTCTTCACACTTAGGTGTCCATTCAAATTTAGTTCCCTTATTTTGCAAAGACGTGATGGGATAAACAATATTAGAGAACCCTACTGTGAACCTTTTGTAGTAACCAACTAATCCCATAAAATATATGAATTCTAACACATTTATGGGTGTTGGCCATCCTCTAATGGATTCAATATTCTCCGGATCTACTGTTATGCCCTACTATGAAATAATGTGTCCCAAGTAATGGATTTTCTTTTGATAAAAATAACACTTACTCAACTTCGCATACAACTAATGTTCTCTCATCACTTGAAATACCAGTCTTAAGTGATGTTCATGCTCCTCTCGAAACTTAGAATAGATAAGTATGTCATCCAAGAATACTATGAAAAACTTATCCAAATAATTTCTGAATATGCCATTCATTAAGCACATAAAGATAGTTGGTGCATTGGTCATTCCAAATGGCACCACTACAAATTCATAATTCCCATACCTCGTCCTGAAGGCTGTGTTATGAATGTCTTCTTGCTTGATCCTTACCTGATGGTATCCTGACCTCAGTTCAATCTTTGAAAATATATTTGCTCCTCTTAGCTGATCAAAGAGGTCATCAATTCTAGGTATAGGCTACTTGTTATTTATAGTATACTTATTAAGTTATCAAAATTCAATACACATCCTCAAGGTACCATCCTTATTTTTGAAAAAAATTATTGTTTCTCCCCAAGGTGAAACACTTGGACGTATGTACCCTTTCTTCAAAAATTCCTCCAACTACATTTGTAATTCTTTTAACACTGGTGTGCTCATTCTGTAAGGTTTTTTTGACACCGGAGAAGCTCTAGGCACTAAATCAATTGAGAAATCTATCTCCCTTCTTGGTGGAAACCCTGGTATATCTTGGAATACATCTTCAAATTCCTGTAGTACCATGAAATCTTCAAGTCTTGGCCCATTCATATTTTCTGGCTCTTCCACATGAGCTACATACAATTGACATCCTTTTTGAAAACATCTCTTCAAATGTAAGGTTGTAATCTCCCTTATAGAGATGGATCTTGGAACTCCTTTCACAGTGCTTTGTTCTCCATCTCCATCAAGACATGTAAATGTCTTTCTATGACAATATAGGACAACATGATGCTTTTCCAACCAATCCATTCCAATTATAATATCATAAGACCCCAAGGGTATGATATTCAAATCAACACTAGTATTCACACCAATAAGACTTATGGAACAAATTATGACCATATCATAGATTCTCCTTTTAGTTCGAGTGGATAACTAAACCAAACTTGATTTTCCAAGCTTACTTTTCTCCAAATGTAATCTATCCACTATTTTAGGATCAATGTAACAATGACTTGCTCCTGAATCAATTAAAATAGCAAAAAGATAGTTTATCATCTTACCTTCCACCTCGATCATATTTGACTGGTATTATGCTTGTCGATCATCTAAATCTGCATAGATTCTTCCCATATCGTCGACTGTTGTATCCTCTTGCATGTTGTGCATAGTCTTCACTCTGTCCTTTCTGTGTGGACAGTCCTTGTACAGGTGATCTTCTTTGCATCCCCAACATTGGATAGGTGGTCTTCCCCTTTTTCCCAAGGATTCTTCTTTCTTGGATTCACCCTTAGCATACCGATCTTGATGATTTCTATTAGGCTCATTCCTATTGAAGGGAGGTTTGAATGCTTTCCTCCTCTGATCGAACTTCTCCTTCTTCTTATGCTTCCAAGATTTATGCAGGGATTCTCTTCCCTGGCCTTGCTCATACATGTATTTAGCCTTCTTGATGGCCTCAGTCAAGGTCTTGTGCTCATCATACCTGATCTTTTCTTTATAAAAGTTTGTTAGTCCACTTATAAGTCATTGTATTTTCACCTTTTCATCATCAATGAACCTGACATATTTTAACAATCCCAAGAACTTCCTCTCATATTCTATCATAGTCATGCTTCCCAGCCTGAGTTCAAAGAACTCCTGCATTTTCTTGTCATAGAAATTCTCTGAGAGGTACTCTTTCTGGAAGTACTTCTTGAACTGCTTCCAAGTGATCCTACTCTCATTAATATGTTCAACTTGCTTCAGTTGATCCCACCACATTTCATCTTTCTCGTGTAAATGGTAGGTGGGAATCCTGGCTTCTAGGTTTGATGAATAGCTATGCAATTGAAAATACCTCCTGAGTCCAAGAAACCATGCTTCGACATCATCTTCCCTTTATTTTTCACCATCAAAAGAGGGTGGCTTAAACTTCCTCATATCTCCTTGCAAGCTATCCAATTCTTATCTCCTTCTCTGGTGCCTGACAGGAGACACCTCTAGACTTTTTATGGAATCTTTCGATGCATACAACTTTATTTCTGAGTAAGGAGGTGAGTGGTTTCTACAATTTTTGCTAGAACTTCTCGAATAACCAACTCTTCCATGATCCTCTCTTCTTTCACAAAACTTGCCTTCTTCCTCTTGTTTTGAGTTTGATCCCCTCTTTGTTTTCCTCTGCAACTGATTTAATCTCTGCAACACTTGAGCATTTATCTTCCTTTGCTCTCGCATCAACCTCTCATTGTCTACTTTATAGCTCTGCACTTCTATTTTAAGGCTTCTTACAATTTCTATTAATGTTTCTTTCTCTCCTCTGCCCTTGCATCCATTGGAATATGTCTCTGCATTACCAACTCTGGTATTCTGGCCTTCATCCTCCTTATCATGGATGGATGATCACTCTCCTTCTTCCATTTATTCAATATGCATTTTGAGATGACGTGTTTAAACCCCTTAATTCTTCAAAATGTGCAAGCGACCATTTTGTTAGATTTAAGCATATGATACACAAAATTTGCTAAATGATAATACAGGTCCCTTTTCTTCTCAATTCACGAACATATATGTATCAATATACACCATATAACACTTCCATGTTATCCCTTAGCCGATACAGAATTTAATTATGCACAAGCACTCTCTTCAAACCACTTCCCCGGGTGATCTTGGCTCGAAACCGTGGCCAAATCCTTCTTGGCACTTTTTTTGTTAGAAATTATTATATCAGAGATCGTGTGGTTGAAAATCGATCAAGCGTTGAGTTCGACAATCAACAGTAATTGTGGGATAACAACATGATTTCTCTTTATCAAAGATCTCTGTCCACGCAATTTGAAGGGATTCATAACTTCAGGCTTCGAGAGTTTCTATACTAGCACACTCCAATTCTCCCGAACTATGAATTCTCGAACTGGCCAATCTGTCAACGCGTGTCTAACTTTGGACTTCAACACTTCAGTTAGTTCTTTCCCTAGTGCTTCACTCTACAAAACCTTCTGGAGTACTATGTCTCCAAAGTGAGATGTATGGCGTTGCATTTCCTTGTTGATGGACGGTCCAGATGAACTCCGAGCTTCAAGCCTTCGAGAGTTCAAGATTTTCACATTTTTCTTTCTTCTGAAGTGGTTATCCACCAGAGTGCAGGATCTACTACCACATGTCCACTTCAATCAATGGTTTGGATCTTCTCCGGATCTTCGGAGCTTCAAGCTTCGAGAGTCCTTTTCTCACTCAGCTTCTTCTTGCTTCCTCCCAGAGTACGAGATCACTTGACACGTATCCCCTGCTTGAATATCAATGACCACAAGTGATTGTGGAGACTCAAATTGCGCACTCTTTAATTTCCTTTCCTATCTCCACAAATCAAAGATGCTCGTTCATAGTGCGATAGATATCCACCGTTGATCTATTGATCCAACAAGATCAACGATCCTGAACGATTGTGGGTTGACAACTTGCTTGTGATTTAATTTCCTTCCCGATCCTTGCAATGCCTCCCCACCGTTGATCTCTCTCCAATGAGATCTGATGCTTATGACTCAACCCTTTCTTCGCCTTCATCGTATGACTCCTGTTCACCTGCCCTTAGATCCAACGATCACAGATCTCTCTTGATCCCATAGTGGGGATCACTCCTGAATTAGAAATGGTCTGTCACGATCCTTCGAACCCTTACAAAGGATCTCTGACGTTCTAGCTCCTGCATAGATTCTGCAACGCCATTCCTCCTGAGATTTTCAACTTCATGGTCGAAATTCGATCTCAACCAAGAGAATCTGATCAACAAACTCGACCCATACCGACCCAGTGTTTCAACCAGAAGCTATGATACTAATCTGTAACACACCCTGCTACCCACAGTTCGGGGTACGCTACCTTGAAGCCCACGCTCATACTTCTTTCTCTTACCGTTTCCTTTTTAAATTAATAAGGATGCATAAAATAAAAGATCTAATGACATGCACATCAATAACCAACAAGCATGCATATTCTAAAGATTCAATTAAATGATAAATAAATACACAACAAAATACATTCATATGAAGATAAATAATACCATAACAGAGAACACTTATCTTTATAAAAGAAGACACAAACTAGATGCAGACCAAGGACGTTCAACTCAACCGTAGACACTATTGCTCCAAATCTCAATAGCAGTATCATCCCTAAGCCAGGGCTATGAATCCACAAGGATGGTTCCAGAGTGTAACTTGGCTTCCCGATCCAGTCAACACTCAATATCTCACGAGCTTTCCCAACACTCACAACAGTCCAAGTACCCATCTCTCTTCTACCCAGCTTGCACCACCCAAGAGAATGCACCTCCACACTTCTCTGCCACGCAGTCCCTCAGACAGTGCTTCTCCTTCCAGGGCTCTAGCGTACCTGGTCCAAAATCTCCATGCTAGAACTCTCAGGATTCATAGTTGTGAACAAAGTTGGACACAAACCAATGCATATCAGACGTGTAGGCATCAAGTCATGGTTGGATTACACCAATGACCTCTACAACTGATACCATGGTTTCTCTTCAGTAGTTCATTTTCCTTTTCCAAATCCAAGACACAGACGAGGAAGATGAATGGGTGACGGAAATTAATGGATTGATATCTCCACCCAAGGTGTGAATTAGTGAACAATTAGTGAATGAAAATGTGTGAGGGAAAGAATGGAATGAAAGAAGAAGTGAAGGAGAAAACGAGTCCACCCCCCAATCAGACCATGGATGGGTTTAAGTATTTTTGTTGGGAATCAAGAACCTCCAGGCATACCCCAAAAATCTCACGTAATTAATCCACTCCCTTAGACAAAAGTGTAATTAAAATAGGAATAAACATTTAGCCTCTCAAGCCCCCCTCTCTTGTGGAATCATAGCCCCTATAACTCTAGTCCTTGTCCGTTTATCAACCAACGATGTATTTATTATTAATAGTGATCAAAACATTACATTTATTGGGCACACTGGCCTTTTAATAATTGTTTTGGGCACTCAGGCCTCTTAGCATTGTAACACTACATTATTTAAAATGGGGGCTCAAAACTCGGGGTGTTACATTGGCCTGCGGTAAATCCATCCAAGAGTTGTTATGCCTAAGGTTGGGTGGAAAAGGGCACCCCTATCAGCAGTTGCTTCACTATCTCGTTTCTTGAAAATTATTCCTTATCTGTGTACTAGAATTGAAATGAGTGGTTGGATGTCTGTGTCTATGACTAAAATTTGCATTGTTTGATTACTTATTAGAGATGCTTATTGTTTTTCTATGAACCTGTCTATTTGAATGGTTTTTGTTTTCCTCTGCTTAGAAGTAGGAGAACTATTATACATGGGTCTTTAGATGAATTTAGGAATACATTTATGGTCTCCATGTTGGTTGGAAAATCCTTAAGGGAATTTTCCCCAAGGATTGATTTTGTAATGTAAGATTTGGGGCAGATTTCGCTGGAATACTTCAGTCCTGTTGACCCCTCAAATTTACCTTCTCAGGTTACTAAATTTGAGCTCTATGGAGGGAGGTCGCCTCCTTCAAACAAGTCGTCTATGTGACCAAGGGATCATGTCAACGACCCTAACCAAATCATGGCTAATGGTTGAGCATACATCCCCTAGACCTGTCAAGGAATCCACATGATGAGGACCTTGGAACCATTCACTAGGTCCAAAAGGAGCTAAGCTATTTTGGATTTGGAACTCCAAGAGTGTGGAGTTCTAGGATGAGTTGGGCCCCAACAAGTCTCCCTAATTTTTTACAAAATTTAAAGGGGCCCCCATTAGAATCTTGATAATTATGATGAGCTACATAATCAACATTTTTAAATAATTTCATACTTTGGCTTGCTTTGAGACAAACTTAAGACATTCACTATAATATAATATATTCATTACAACAGTATATGTCAAAAGTTAGAAACAAGCATAAAAATCTCAATTTAAACAAAAACGTTAATTTTTATCAAATGTTTACTTTCATTTAAATTATGATTATGTGTTATTTCTTTTGCTCATTAGCAAGTTTTAATATTTTCAATAACGGGTTAAATACTTCATCAAAAAATATCCTGGGTGGTTTCTCATTTTCATGAAATCATTTGGTGATATTAATTAATTAAATTATTTTTTCATTTTGCATCTCATTTCAAAATAATAATAATAAAAGAATTATCCATCATTTGTTTGATTTTGTTAAAAACTAAAATTAATATTTTTTCTCCATTAACTTAAAGCTTCTAGATCATATTTGAAAGCAAATTATAAACAATGTTTGTTTATAACATATAGTTAGTTTAAATTCATTTTTTATTTTTCTAGATTTTGTTTTATTCACAATTTTTAAGTTATTAATTTAGGTTTCTTTTTGTTTCACATGTTTCTATTATCAAATATTTGATACGGATCTGATCATGGCTTGATTTTATTATCCAAATACGTTCAAGATGATTGATCCAAAAATAATTTTGGATTGCTACAAATAATTTTATGAGCAACAACAGATAAAATTTGGAAAGGCGTCAAGATCGGACAGACAATTTTACAGAACTGATTGCAGCCAAACCATGAGGAATTTGAAGAAACGGTTGAAAACCGAGAACCCAAATGGACCCATTTACCTTACGCGTAGATATTTTCCAAAAACAATGCACGATTTGAAAGATATTGATGTCGTTTTACGAGGAAAATTTCAGGTGGCGAAAATTAATAGTGACGCCCACACTGTTCATTCATTATATAAATATATGAGAAAGTTCAAAGCCAAGGAGATCCAAGAATTGGAGAAGAGGATTTTTGTCCTTTCTCTTTTGTATATTATATCTTTCGTAAACTTTTTATTTATTTTCAAATGGAGTAATGGATGGCTAGAATCTTTGGGAGAATGGACGAGTATTTTCAAAAAAAAATATAGAATTTCAGGTTTCTTAATGGCTTTTGTCCTGTGAGTAAAATGGTTTTATTTTAATTATAATATTTTCATATTATTTGAATAATTGATTATGCATTGATTTAAATAGATTTAGTCTTTTTTATCAATACATGGTTAATTATTATCATTTATGTATTAATTTTTCCAATATTTAAAGTCTATTATCCAAAAAAAATCTTCCAAAACTACATAATGAACAAATGTTTCCAAAAACTTAATAGAACGACATATATGCATTTTGGCTTTAGCCTTTTGTTCATAATGGTATTATTGATGTTTTTTTTAATCCTGTTATATGTGCAGGTCTGATATCTTTAGATTAAATGATCTGTGATGTGTAGGAGGTTTATATTATAAATACCATCTATCATTTGCTTCATCAAAATACAAATGCTGTGATTATATCTTCGATTTAAATAATGAGATTTATCTTTGAGT
>SNQJ01S0005755.1:245996-277194 GCA_010110895.2 Picea sitchensis
TGCAGGTCTGATATCTTTAGATTAAATGATCTGTGATGTGTAGGAGGTTTATATTATAAATACCATCTATCATTTGCTTCATCAAAATACAAATGCTGTGATTATATCTTCGATTTAAATAATGAGATTTATCTTTGAGTATTAAATTGAATGATAAAATGAATAGATTGCTTCCAGATTTATCTTGTTGCAATCATGTATAATTATGAGATCACAGGTTTATGTTTTTGTTTCCTTTTTTGTCATTAAAACCTAAGTTGCCAATACATGTTCTGAATTTATTTAGAACAGTCATAAGGTTCATTGCAGATTTATCTCTTGGACATGGTAGTTGGATGTTCACCAGTCGTGCAGATGCTTGGATACACCTCACTAATTCACTGACATGATAGTTTCTTTGTATTTTTCTGTCATTTACATATCATTGAAACTAGAATGTATGGTTCAGCTTTGACTATCCACATGTTCATGTTTCATTAACTTTTTTTTGCAAGATCCTTTAAATTTATAAAAGAAAATCAATAAATATTTTTATGTGCTTTCTTTATCTGCTTCCTAGAAGGAATCATTTTTCATGTCGATTTTCGTAAGTTTCGATTAAAACTTGCAGCTTGTAAAGCATGTAAATAAACAAGACTTGTATATCTTCTTCTTAAATACAACTACTACAGTTACATTAGAACACATGTATATATATATATACAGTGTTTAGTAATTAGTTAGTTATTTCTCCCTTTTATTCGTTTCTTTTAGGATTCTTAGATTGGCAAACGGAGCCATTAAACCAGTCAGAACAAGTTACATAAAACAGATTGGGTTATTTAGACAACCTTGGACCGGACTCGCTCTTCCAGTTGACGGACGGTCAATTTCACCCGTCAACAAATGGTGCTAGAAGGAGGGACATACTAACAAGCTGGACTTATAGGAGTCTTTGCTTCAAATTTAATTAATTTCCCACGGCTCCCCAAATCACTGTGTTGGAACATGCTTTCCACTTCTCATTACCTTATATTCCCAACAAGACAGTCTCTCTCTTGTCCAAACTCACCTTTGATGGTGGGGGGAATGTATCTGCAAAAGACCATATTAACAAGTTTTTGTTTAAATTCATCAAGCGTGATATTTTTGATTTAAAGGTTTTGTGCAGATTGTTTGTTTTTACTTTCAGAGGTCGGATGAAACATTGGTTTGAGTCTTTTCCAACATATCACAGTTTTTATTGGTTTCAGTTTGTAGATGAATTTTTAGATTCTTTTTAAATATATGATTACAATCAATTATGTGAAGAATTTCAGACTTTGCTAATCAATGGCGATTCATCTTCAAAGGGATTTTCCACAAGAATCCATCATGTTCTTTGTAAATTTAATCTTGATGACATGTCATTTGTATTAAATCTCCTCTATGATGCTTGCATCCAATCATATTCAATCGCAAATGATGAAACAATTACAAATACTATCACTCAATTGCAAGAAGAATTGTGTTCACAGGATGAGAAGGATCCATCCGAAAATGTTGAACAAGCAAGGGAGGTAGAATCTATTGAAAATGTTCTTACTGACAATCAAATTGGTTTTTCCTCTGAAGCATTGTATTTTCAGTCCTTGACCATCGTGGAAGAAGATTCGATGTTGGGTCAAGGTGAATGTCCTCCTTCTCCTAACTCTTTCTCTAATCAGTATTTAAATTCGGTTACTGAAGAAGACTTAGGTGATGAAAATTATCTTAAGCATTCTAACATTCCAATGAAACTGATTAGAGATGTAGATCTGCAATTGGAAGAAGTAACCTTAAACCCTCATCTACAAATCGTACCTTATCAACATGAAAGATCAGATGTTTTCCATGAAAATTTTGAATTATCTATTGTACAGGAGGCAAATTTAGATGAGAATATTATGTTGAAGAATTTATCAGCAAAACAGAGTGAAAGTTTTAAAGAATATGAAGAGGAATGTCTTGAGAATACCATTGTTAAATATTATAGCTCAAGATATTATTTTCATGTGCTTATTTCTGATTCATTTTACTCTTTATATCCTGATCTCTTCTTAGATTCTCGTGGATTTGATACTTTATCCACGATATCTTACTCTTTGCCACCACAATCCAATCTTTTCGATATGCCAAAATTTGGTGAAACTAATTCCAAACATAACACCTATCAAATCAGATTTGATGATCTTTCACTTTCATCACTCGAATGGAAAAAGGACATGTTGCAAGATGATTTTACACGATTTATTTTTGAAAAAGACAATGCACTCATCCTGATGGAGATCGAATATTCTACATTGCGTATTTGTTCTTTGATTAGTTCGACTTTTAATATTTATGCTTCACATTTTGAAATGATCAATCTCATCAAAGAAAGCATTCAAGCCAATCATATAACTGATGTCATGAATCCTCTTATGATGTGTTCCCCATTGATATATCCATTTCATCAAAGTCATAGTTTGCATCCTAATTTTTATGACATGATCTTAGAATGGCTTGAAGATTCATATCTAAAAAATCTTCATAATAAAGATAAAGTTGTGCTTGCTTTGTTTCTACCTAAATATCTAGGAAGTAAGAATCACATGTTTTTTTTAGATCCTCCATATGAAGAAATTGATGAACACTTAGAGAATTGTCAGGAGGATGGGGCATTTAGTCTTTGGCAGATGGTTATGTCAGGTCCTCATAATATTGACAAGTTTTCCAAACTTACTTATGTTCTTCCATGCCATTATGGCCCATATCACAACCAGATTGTAGAATGGTTGGAGGATTCATACATCAAGAAGTTTCAAAAGAATGGTAAGGTTGTGCTTGTTTTGTTTTTAAAAGAATATATAGGAGGTAAGCATGACATATTTCTTTTTCATCTACAAATATTACATTCTTTTATTCTGATTTTCAATTTTCTATGTCGTGCAGGCTTGAAGATGCTCTTGTGGTTGCATTGGAAATACGATTTTACTTAGCGTTTTGATCTATTTAGTAGTTAGAGTAGGTTTTCCTTTAGTTTTATTTATCAATATTTCTTTGTGTAATAATTATGTTATGAACATAAGCGGACACACCAAGAGAACCATAATATGAATGTTTTCAAGGAAGTCCACTTTAAATCTTTTTATCTCTTCTTTTCGTTGAATATTTCTTTTTGAAAACATAATATCATCATGAAAATTTTAAATGGAAAGTAAAGAGATAAGTAAATTTGAATTATCAATTCAACCCTAACCCAAGGTGCCACGAGTAGGACTACACTCATCTTAATAAGTATTTTTCTATTTTTAGTCTCTTTTATTTTTAATAATAATGCTTGGTCAAAGTAACATCTTATGCATCACTATCTTAAGAAAAGAACTTGCTCACACATGATATTTTATATGATTTAGATCTTCCTTTATTTTACAGTGAGATGATAGTGGATACAAAAACTCAAGTTTATCTTTGGCCAAAATGATTTCCTGAAAAGTTTTCTTTTGTTGTTTTGATTTTGTGTACTTCTGATTTTGAATCCCATTAATAAAATTTGATTTGGTTTGTTGTGTGCTTTTGTTTTCTTTGATTATTTTAAATGAGTTTTCTTCCTATCTTTCTTTTTGAATCAATATACTTCTGATGAAAGAACTATTGTCGAAGGAAGCATTTATTTTAAGACTTGTGTTTTTCAAGCAAACTAAAATAGTTCAAAGAGGTCCTGATATTAAGATATAACTCAGACAATTGATTTTTAAGTCAATTGTCACTCTCATTTTGTCCTCAAATTATCTTTGCTAGAGTATTACACCAGAGATATGGTTTAAATATTTGAGAATTACGATGATATTTAAACTTTTTACGCCATCCATATTCTTAAGGAATCATTTTTAAGTGCTTCCCCATTCTCTAAATGATTTCTTAAAGGAAATCTAAAATCTCTAAACCATGATAAAACTTCCAGTTTTGAAAGAAAATAAATAACATGGTCAACTATTTACCTATATTGCAATTAACCTCCAGTATCACCTCGCTCTCTTTGTCATCAAGAAATCTATAATTGTATTATTATTTAAAAGTGGCATAAGAGAGTTGAAAGAACTTATGTGTGGGAAATGTGTGTAAACCCATCGGGGTACTGAACAGGCTCGTTGGAAGTGGGTAAATGTACACATGATACCAAGATAACTTTGTCGGGGTACTGAACAGGCCTGCTGGCAACGAAGCAATGTCAGGACGAGAGGTAGCAGGCATATGTTTTTAAATTAACTTTTATGGAAGTATACATCATGTGGATACAACTATCAGATGGGATTAAAGCATTTGAGTGGGTTAAATGACATCCCTGTTGAGGCTATGGATGTTTGCTGGTAGAAGTGGCTTTGTCAATGGTATTGAAGTTCTTTTATAAACATCGTGACTCCTTGATTAAGACATTATTTCAGGTTATAATCCTTTCCAAAGAAAATTCTATTTTTCAGTTATAACATTGAGCTTATCCTAATACCTTATGATCTCAGAGTGAATTTATTTCAGGGATCTTAAATCATTTTTCAAGTATTATTATTTTCTTCTTGAGATGAAATCTTACTAGATCAGAGATAACTGCTTCACCCAGTAAGTCGTCATTTTTTGGGCCCCAACAAATCCCCCTAAATGTTTACAAAATTTAAAGGGGCTCCCATTAGAATCTTGATAATTATGATGAGCTACAGAATCAACATTTTCAAATAGTTTCATACTTTGGCTTTCTTTGAGACAAACTTAAGAAATTCACTATAGTATGATATATTCATTACAAGAGTATATGTCAAAAGTTAGAAACGATCATAAAAATATCAATTTAAACAAAAACGTTAATTTTTATCAAATGTTTACTTTCATTTAAATTATGATTATGTGTTCTTTCTTTTGCTCATTAACAAGTTTGACTATTTTGAATAATGGGTTAAATACTTCATCTAAGAATATCATGGTTGGTTTCTCATTTTCATGAAATCATTTGGTGATATTAATTAATTAAATTCTTTTTTCATTTTGCATCTCATTTCAAAATAATAATAATAAAATAATTATTTATCATTTGTTTGATTTTGTAAAAAACTAAAATTGATATTTTTTCTCCATTAACTTGAAGCTTCTAGATCATATTTGAAATCAAATTATAAACAATGTTTGTTTATAAGTTATAGTTAGTTTAAATTCATTTTTTATTTTTCTAGATTTTGTTTTATTCACAATTTTTAGGTTATTAATTTAGGTTTATTTTTGTTTCACAGGTTTCTATTATCAAATATTTGATATGGATCTGATCATGGCTTGATTTTATTATCCAAATAGGTTCAATATGATTGATCCAAAAATAATTTTGGATTGCTACAAATAATTTTGTGAGCAACAACAGATAAAATTTGGAAAGGCGTCAAGATCAGACAGACCATTTTACAGAACTTATTTCAGCTAAACTGTGAGGAATTTGAAGAAACGGTTGAAAACCCACAACCCAAATGGACCCATTTACCTTCCGTGTAGAGACTTTCCCAAAACAATGCACGATTTGAGAGATATTGATGTCGTTTTATGAGGAAAATTTTAGGTGGCGAAAATTAATAGTGACGCCTAGACTGTTCATTCATTGTATAAATATATGAGAAAGTTCAGAGCCAAGGAGATCCAAGGATTGGAGAGGAGGATTTTTATCTTTTCTCTTTTGTATATTATATCTTTTGTAAGCTTTTTATTTCTTTTCAAATGGAGTAATGGATAGATGGAATCTTTGGGAGAATGGACGAGTATTTTTAAACAAGAATATGGAATTCCAGGTTTCTTAATGGATTTTGTCTTATGAGTAAAATGGTTTTACTTTCATTATAATATCTTCATATTCTTTGAATAATTGATTATGCATTGATTTAAATAGATTTAGTTTTTTTTATCAATACATGGTTAATTATTATCATTTATGTATTAATTTTTCCAAACTTTAAAGTCTATTATCCAAAAAAATTCTTCCAGTACTACAGAATGGACAAATGATTCCAAAAACTTAATAGAACGGCATATATGCATTTTGGCTTTATCCTTTTGTTTATAATGTTGTTATTTATGTTTTTTTTAATCATGTTACATGTGTAGGTCTGCTATCTTTAGATTAAATGGTCTGTGATGTGTAGGAGGTTTATATTATAAATACCATCTATCATTTACTTCATCAAAATACAAATGTTGTGATTATATCTTCGATTTAAATAATGAGATTTATCTTTGAGTTTTAAATTGAATGATAAAATGAATAGATTGCTTCCAAATTTATCTTGCCGTAATCATATATAATTATGAGATCACAAGTTTATGTTTTTGTTTCATTTTCTGTCATTAAAACCTAAGTTGTCAATACATGTTATGAATTTATTTAGAACGGTCAGAAGGTTCATTGCAGATTTCTCTCTTGGACATGGCAATTGGATGTTCACCACTCATGCAGATGCTTGGATACACCTCACTAATTCACTGATAGTTTCTTTGTATTTTTTTGTCATTTACATATCATTGAAACTAGAATGTATGGTTCAGCTTTGACTATCCACATGTTCATATTTCATTAACATTTTTTTGCAAGATTCTTTAAATTTATAAAAGAAAAACAATAAATATTTTTATGTGCTTTCTTTATCTCCTTCCTAGAAGCAATAATTTTTCACATCGATTTTCATAAGTTTTGATTAAAACTTGCATCTTGTAAAGCATGTAAATAAATGAGACTTGTATATCTTCTTCTTAAATACAACTACTACAATTACATTAGAACATATGTACATACATATATATAGTGTTTAGTAATTAGTTATTTATTTCTCTCTTTTATTTGTTTCTTTTAGGATTCTTAGATTGGTTAATGGAGCCATTAAACACGTCAAAACGAGTTACACCAAACGACTTGGGTTATTTAGACAACCCCGGACCAGACTCTCTCTTCCAGTTGATGGATGGTCAATTTCACCCGTCAACAGGATGTTATGACTTTACAACCTTCAAAACTAATCGAAGGCAACCTGCTAGTATCGTTACCAGCAAGGTTGACCGACATCTGGTGGTTTCCTTGATTGTGACCGTGGGACCTGTCCCACCATTAAACCCTGATCCACTTCACGGTTGTAAAGTAACGTGATTCGTAGATCTGAGGATCTTTGGGGTCTTCCCTAATCATTGGATCCATGTCGTGGCCAACCTGGAGTCGACCACTATGGGAGAAAGGGAGCATTAAACAAGTGGAACCCCCAAACGCTGAACTCACGAAGTGATGAGAACCATAGATCTTAGGATCTTTGGGATATTCCCTGACTGTTGGATCTACGTCGTGGTCAGTCCGATGTTGACCTCTCCGAGAGAAATGGAGTGTTAAACGGGTGGAACCTTTGAACATCGAACTCGTGAAGTGACGTGAATCGTAGATATGAAGACCTTTGAGATCTTCCTTGACCATTGGATCTACGTCGTGGCCAGTCTGACATTGACCACTCTGGGAGAAAGGAAGTGTTAAACAAGTGGAACCCCCGAATGTCAAACTCATGAAGTGACGATAACCATAGATCCAAGGCTACTTCAGGATCTTCCCTGACCATTGGATCTACGTCATGGTCAATCTGGCATTGACCAGTCCAGGAGAACAAGAGTGTTAAACGGGAGAAACCCCTGAACACCAAAGTCGCAAAGTGATCAGGATCGTCGATCTGAGGATGCATCGGGATTCCTCTTGATCCTTGGATCTAGACCGTGGTCAATCCGGTGTTGACCACTACGAGAGAAAAAAGAAAACTACACAACCAAGATCTCGAATGTCGAAGTCATTAAGCGACAGAGGCTATAGATCTGTGGATCTACATGGATCTATCTTGACGATGGGATAAAAGGGGTATTGGGCGGTTGTTGGCGGGAGTAAGGAGAAGCTAGGGACTCCTAGAGCCTGTCATTCCAGAGTGATGTGGCACGCTGACATCACCTAGGGTGATGCGAACCCATGCTCGACATGCCAAATGTCACCTTGATTCGTGCCTTTTACAGACCTTATATGCCAATTGGAACATGACACGTCTCACCTATTGAATGGTTATGCTTCATCTCTTCCCTATGTCGTGTGTTAACACCTTGACACATGCTCGCTTGGCCTAATAGATGGCGGAGTACCCCAGGGCACTAGGAGTTTGGTACTTCGGGAAACTTGGGAAGATGGCATGCTGGGGTCAGTTAATTGAAGGCATGAATGTACCTGTACATGCCTCTACGTTTAACGTACCACCACGTGTAAGTGTGGACCCTTCGGGAGTATGGGTTTCAGAACTCCGGAGGTTTGGGTGTGGTATATTGGATGAATCGAAAGGGCCGAAGGCCAGAGCCATGTGGCAGGGCTCTAGGGTTTTAGGACTCTAGACGATATGCGAATAAAGAAAAGGGCGTTCAACGTCAAAGTGATGAACGTCAAAATCCTTTAAGCCTATGCATTAAACGAGGGTGAATCTCAATCGTTGGGTTTAACAGTGGATGTATTTCCACCATAGATGCATGAGTGTTAGGGAATTGCGGGACTTCGGGGAACAATCCCTGTAACCGCCCCTCCAACGACCATGTCATCGCTAAAGAGAGACAACCTTGGTCGAGTATGTGCCTGAAGGTATGGTGTGAATGAGGTGAACCCACGTGGGCACCACGTAGCCCTTGACCAATAATGCTTGAAGAATTTTGGGAGGGCGTAACTTTCAATCCAGAGCTCGGATTTTTGCATGGTAACAACAATTGGAAAGCTCTTGACGAGCATAAGATGATGGAAATCCCGAGAAGAGGATTCAAGATGATTAATAAAAGTGAAATTTTGATGCCCCATCCCTTAAAAAGGTACTTAGGGGTTGGGTGTGTTACAACAATGAGATGACTCACATAAATGATGCACATAAACAATGAAGTGAGGCACACAGGAAACATTCACACACATATGCAATGCACTCACATGTAAGTGACATGTTCACACATCAAATTCACTATTCTTTAACATTTCACCATTTTTTAAAATAAAACAATGTTTGAACTATTTACACAAAAGGTTTTTTTGTCAATGTTTTTCAAACCTTTTTCTTCAAACCTATTTTTTCAATCCTATTTTGTCAAACCTATGTTTGTAAGTGCACATGTATTATTATTGTAGATGAGGAATCATAGTGAATCATGGAAGGTCAAAAAATTGCCATGTTTGGAGGGTTGTTATATCTAATCCATTCACATAACCTATGTAGTTAATCCATGCATTTAAACCACATACATAAGTGGCACTCATAAGTGAAGCACTCAAACACATAGAGTGATGAGCTCACTCACACAAGTGATGCATATACGCAATGAAGTGAGGCACACAAGAAGCACTCATGTGCATGAGTGATACACGTAACATCAATGGCACACCTAACTTATGCACCTACCCATACACCCACATAAGCGACACACTCATGTACATAATTGAGGCTGCACCCATACTTGAATATATGTCCCTCAAGAAACAAAGCAATGAAAATAAATTAGGATGCAAGTACTATGGTCACAATAAGGTGTTGCAAAGGATTGGCAGTATGGCAAGTTATAGAATGGAGTTTCTTGTGTCTTCATGTGTACACCCGATATTCCATGTTTCTTGTTTAAAGAATGTAATTGGTGGAAAGGTCTCAGTTCAGTCTATTTTTCCAATGCTATATGAAGAGGGGAAAATCATACTAGAACCTAAAATAGTAATTGAAACATGGATCAAGAATTATAGAATTGAAAAAAAATTACTAAGCACCTCATCAAGTGGAAGAACCTACCAATAGAAGATGCAACCTGGGAAGATGAGTTATTAGCATCCACAACTTATCACCATTAAATGAAACATTGGTTTGAAACCAAAGGGTATGTTAAGCTACTAATTGTAAGCCTCATTCATTAAATTTACATTAATTATAGTTATGTCATCTTACTATTATGGCATTCTAACCCTTTTTATCTTTTGTTTAAAGAGATCGACTCTTTGAAAGAGGATTTTTATACATTCACTCTTTCACTTGATTTAGGCATGGCATACTGAATTTTGGGTATTTTTTCTTTTGCTTATTTGAGTATTTTGTTTCACAAGAATCTCCAAAACAAATACTCAATTACAACTTTCCATCTTACACAGAACTCACTAAGAATCATTATTGACTTACTAAGAAACGATTGTTATCCTCCCTAAAGGAGAATAGCCTAACTATTATAATAACATTTTTTTTTTAACCATTACCATTATTTTATTTTTATTTTATAATAATATTATTTTATTAAATTAATATGATTTTTTTTTAAAATAAAAATATTATTATTTTTTTAGAACAATCTTTTAAAGAAATTAACTTGTGATTAGTTGCCAATCTCGAGAGGGAAATCCATCATTTAAAACAATCCATCTAAAATATAAGTTCCCCTTTACCTTGCTCGAAATTCTAGAGTGTAGAAAAGAGAAAGATAGGGATGCTTGAAATGTTTGTTAGAAATTTATATCATATTTTCACTCTTCCTCTGCCTGCAAAGAGACTTCAAAGCTACGTGTCTTTCGCTGCAAAGGACACAAAAGCAAGAGCTTCCCAATCCGTTAAATAATACGTGTATGTCCCCTTCCGTGATTATGTTGCCGTTAAATAATACGGGCATGTCCCCTTCTGTGATTATGTTGATATATTTTAGTTTTACACCTCATTTAAAAAATGAAGGATGTGTTGATATATTTTAATTTTACATTTATTAAAATAAAAAATTTAGAAAATAAATGATGTATTGATATATTCTTATTTTATATTTATTAAAATGAAAAATTTAGATTAATTAATCTTTTAATTAAAAGTATGTAATGTATATGTGAGATTTGTGAAATTTAATGATAGAAAAATATTTTTAATCTTGTCCCCAAATTAAAAATTGAAATTTAATACTACAACCTTGTCTCATGTCATTTTGCGTTAGTTAATCATTAAAATTGATGATTAACACTGATTATATATTAACATAATTAACCTAGATATAAGCTATGGCAGACCCAAGATGACATTCAGGATCAGCCACTAGTTAAGTGATTGGGCTAGTTTAATACCACCTATACAAATCAATCACTACTTATTAGAAGTTTGCATTTGCCGAGATGACATTTAGAATCAGCCACTAGTACAAATCAATCATTACTTATTAGAAGTATGCATTTGCCAATAACACTTAATAGCAGAACACTTAGACATCAACATGACATATTTATATATGAGTTTAGATTATAGATTTAGTGAATAGAGGTTCAAGTACAAAATCAATCAATGGTTGAGTATGAGCCTCCAAATCAAGATACCCCAAATCTACATCAAGATAAGGATGCACACATATTTCTAGGAGAGCTATAGTATTTATTTAATTGGAGAACCATTCCATACAACTATGCCTTCAAGGAGATAACAAGAGATATTTAACTCCGACTCTCGGTGGAGTCGAAGTTGTAGAGATCAAAAGGCAGGCGAGGTCGGGCCATTGCAATGAGAGGGTAAGTCTTAGGAGTGGACAACC
Organism: Picea sitchensis; assembly: GCA_010110895.2. Taxonomy (NCBI): domain Eukaryota; kingdom Viridiplantae; phylum Streptophyta; class Pinopsida; order Pinales; family Pinaceae; genus Picea; species Picea sitchensis. Next base: position 257,577 of record SNQJ01S0005755.1, read on the forward strand.
CAAAGGTTTCGCTCATATCCAAGTCCTTGGCGTTCTGTCCATCAGGAAGCTGCCAGTGGAATCCATGGATGAGATTGGCCAAACCCAAATGAACTACTTTCAGTCCCAGATTATACCCTGGGCACATCCTCCTCCCTGTCCCAAACGGCAGGAGCTCGTAGTCTCTGCCCTTCACGTCCAAGGCGCTCCCTTGAAATCTCTCTGGTCGGAACTCGTCAGGCTTCTCCCAAAAAACGCCATCCCGGGCGATAGTCCACACGTTGACGTGCAACCTCGTGTTGGAAGGAATGTCGTAACCGGCGACCTTGCACGGCTCCGTGGAGAGACGAGGGACGAGCATGGGAGCTACTGGATGGAGCCTCATCATCTCCTTTACTATCGCCTGGAGATACTCCAGCCCGGGAATGTCCTTCTCCTCCACCCACCGCTTTCTGCCCACCACTCTGTCCAACTCCTCCGTCGCCTTTTCGAAGGTTCCCGGATTTTTCAGAAGTTCGGCCAACGCCCACTCCACTAGCGTCGCAGAGCTCTCGGTGCCGCCCGCTATGATGTCCTGCACACAGACAATTCAAACGCTTAAGAGAATTTAAAAAGATTGGTAACCCCATAAAAAAGCATGGAGACGAGAAAAATTGTAAGTGCTTGCCTGAGTAAATGCTTTGACTTTTATTCGACTCAGATTCAGCTGGGGATCATCGGCCTGCTGCAGCAGAACGTCTACCATATCCTTGGCGACATAATTCTCCACGCCCTTCCTTCGCCTGTCGTGCTCTTCCAAGACTTCCTCCAGGAAAACATCCAATCGATTGCTTAGCCTCTTCATACGCTTCACGTAACCCTGGAGATCCAGCCAGCCGAGCCACGGTATGAAGTCTCCGATATTTAAAACCCCGTTCAGCACGAACAGCTCCTCCCACATCTCGCGGAATTCCGCCGGCTTTATCTTGTTCCCAGCGGCCTCGTCTAAGTACCTTCGTCCCAAAACCATCCGAGAAATTATATTATTGCTCACCATCCGAGAAATTATATTATTGCTCACACTAAACGTCTCTTCCCTGATTTCTACAACTGGGAGCCCCCGCCGGCAGGTATCGAACACCGAACCTATCATCCGGGCTACCTCTTCTACTCTAATATACTCGAAGGATTCGAGCCGCTTGGAGCTGAAAAGCTCCATTAGGCAGAGTTTCCTTCCGAGGCGCCAGTTCTCCCCGTAACGAGACCAGGTGATGTCGGAGTAGTTGTAGACGGTGTATTTCCCCGCTGCTATCCGAGGACGGGAAGCGAAAATGAGGTCGTTCGTCTTGAGAAATTCTCGGGCCATCTCAGCCGTGGAGGCGACGACGCAGGGCACGGATCCCAGTCTCATATACATGAGTGGACCATATGTTTTGCAGAGTCGATCCAGGGACCTATGAGGCAGTTTCCCCATGAGATGCAGGTGCCCGATTATGGGCCAAGCACGGGGACCGGGCGGCAATTTCACAGAGGACCGAAGTCGCCTGTAAATCAGGAAAGCCGATACGATGGCCACTATAAGACAGCCGAGAATTCGCGTATCTACAGTGGCAAACACCCGGTGAAGATCCATGGCAAAGAAGAAAATCAGAACTCTCAGCAGTCACAAAGTTGCTGTATGAAACTGGGAGGCTCTCCGTTATGGTTTCTGGTAACCCGGCCAGCGGTATGGTTTTATAGTGGAAAAATGGAATAATATGACTCTGCAAATTTTCATTTCACGGATTTCTCAGCACTTTCCAGAGGCTACATGTCCAGTCAAAATATTCCATTTTCATTCCACCACTTTCTCTGCACTTTCCACAGTCTACATGTCCAATCGAAATATAAAATGCTGGAAATGTTGTAGAAACGTATATAAGCGTATTATCATACAAAATAAAATCTCTTCTGACGTAAGTACAAGTGAATTATGGTTTTCTCGTGCACTCTACCCCGAAAACTCAGGCCACTCTCCCTCCGAAAACATTGGCATGACCAGAATAGCAAGCTCGGTGTCTTTTCTGCAATGATTCTTCTCCCTATGGCAAATGCATGATAGACCCATGCTCTCCCACCTTCTCTACTTTAATAATTGAAGTTGCAAAAATCTTCCTCCATTCTATGCACTGTCATCGTTCCAACCTTTGAAAAAGATTCCACTTAATAATGTCAAATCACCATTTTTTTAACACAAGCACTCGCCCTTTCTTGGATAATTGCGAGAATTTAGCACTGTTTTAATAAAGTTTGCGGGAACATTTACAAACTTGCACCTTAAACCGTGGTATAACTAGCACATCCGCTAACTCGCGGCTGGAGAATGCGTAAAAACGGTTGATAAAAAAAACTTGTGTTAAACAAAACTCAGTAAAAATGTTAGGTTAAAAAAAATTCGGTAAAAACGCCAAGCTATGTATGAAGAAATTGGATAGTTGAAAATTTTCAAAAGTTAATCATTTAAACGTGGCAATTATATGATGTTACAGTAATTTCTTAATATGATTAGGTAAATGTTAAAAAGTAATCAGGTTAACTGATGCATTTATAAATGCAAAGAAGTTATCAACAATAAATCTGACTCGTGAGGACGACTAAGAATATGCCAGCATGTTCAATGCATAACCATCAGATTAGAAGTTAAGATTAAAAGATCATTAATTGTGCCCATCTCCAATAAGTATACCCTTTCGGCGTAATAATTTGACCTAAACTGCATTTTAAGATGTTGTTTACTTATTTATAACTACAGTTTAAAATTTATATTTCAAAAATCATGATTAATAATTTAACCTACAATGCATCTTAAAACGCTTTTTATTTATAAATTATTAAATTCCTTGTAAATTATATTTTTGTTTGAAATATTTTCCTAAATCATGGCAATTATATAAAATCAATGTCATGACATTAATTCGAAAACTCCATGAACAGTCTATTTAAAATGATATCAAATGATTTTAGTATATACAAATAGATTTTTTAAACATTTAATTTTTTAATTTTTTAATTTAAGTTGGTTAAATAGATTTTAATGAAATTTTTATTTTCTATTATTTAAATTGCATTTTTTAATATATAAATGAATTCAACATCATAAAAAAATCTTTAGACCAAAAAAATTATACAAATTCAGAATTCCAACAAATTTTAACAAATTTAAATAAAAATTAATTTAAAAAATATATCCATAAAATCTTAAAAAAAAAAAAAAAAAAAATTAACTGACTTGTACAAATAACTGCAACAAATTTATTAAAAACAATCCATTTATAAATAATATATTAGAAATAATCCGTTTACAAATAATATTTAATAACAGGACATATCGATACGCATAACTGTAAGAGCTCCATTATTTAATAGCAACTGTGGAAATGTTGAAAATAAGTATATATCATACAAAATCAAAATGTCTTCTAACTAATCCTCAGAATGCACTCTACCTCCGAAAACTGAGGCACAGCCAATGCAGTCCACCTCCGAAAACTAAGGCACAGGACGACCAGAATTCCAAGGTAGGTAATTTTGTGCAATTATTATCTTTTCTTCATCCCATGCTCAGACTTCCATATTTTAAATTTGCAAAAATCCTATTCAAGTCTATGCATCAACCACGCTCCACCTCTTAAAACAGTGTTCACTTACTTTTTTAAAGTGTAAATCACCATTCTTAAATGTTCTTAACATTTAACAATGTTTACTAAACTTTTTTAAGTGGTGTTTGAAAGTAGTAGGTTAAAAATTTTATGAAATGAAAATTTTTGGGGGATATTTGCCCAAAATTCAAAGAAAAATTGTTGGATTCATAAATTTAAATGATTATTTCTGTAGATTCCAAATATCCTGAAAGTTTTTTAATAAATTAAATCCATTTCTACATTCATTCAAAAATAAATTTCTAACACCAAAAAATAATAATTCATATAAATTTAGATTTAGATTTAAAAAAAAAAAAAAAAAAAACATTTCCAATAACGCACTATTTAAAATATGCTAAAATTTAACTTTCATTCACTAAAATTTGAAGGACATTGACAAACTTGCACCTTACACCTAAACATTTTAAATCAAAAGATATATGATCTTCTGGATTATGTCAAAACGTGTCATTTAATTTTATTGTTATTTAAATTATGGTCTTTATTAATTTATATAATATAAAATTTATCTTTTCAAGATTTAAATCAATGTCGTGACACGATGACACCATTTTGAAAGAAGACCATGACATTACTTGCATGACATCAACCTAATGGTATATATACGAAAGAGAGTGTGTCACCTTCAAAACCCTATATATATAAACTATGGGTATATAAACTATGGGTTTTGAGTGGGTGTAATATAATTATGACACGTCCCATCATTCTCTATAGTCACGTTAACAGAGGAATCTTGGTCATAGCAATATTTTTCTCATAAAAAGTATGAGGGTGGAGAATAAGACCTTTCTCTCCTTTGGAATTATGTTATTGGAATTTTTTTTTTATTATGAAGTTAACGCTCGAAAAAATCCAAAATTCTTTGATTTTGATTTTCCATCGTGAAATGTTATAATACAGCGTGAAATGTTATAATATAGAAAGAAGACTTGATGCTAAGGAAGTTTTGTGGGAAGACCACTTGTTAAAGTTAGAATTTATTAACAAACATGATGGGTATATTTAGTATGTGATTAAATTTGGAAATAATGGAGAAAGCGACAGTTGTAAGTACCAGTTATAAGCACCAGTTGTGAGAGTGAGTTGTGAGTTGTAGGCGTGTTAAGAGTCAGTTTTTAGTTAAGAGTCTAGTGATCTTTGGTTTGCATGTAACTGACTCGGGAGTCTTTTCCTATATAAAAATGTAATCTGTCTTCATTGAACAACAAAGAAGTAAGCGTAACCTCACCGTATGTTTGGTTCGTATATTTTTCTTGGTATCAGAGCTGGTTGGAGGTCCAGCGCTCTGAGGCGAGATCCAAAAACAAAATCTCAAATTTGTTTTTTGAGAGCGCCCCCCTATACAGTGGTAGAGGGCGCCGACGCTCTCACACTCCTCATATTCAACTTTTCGATCCTCGACGCTCCCGTTGAATGCTTATGAGAGCGATGTTGCGCCGACGCCAATCTTCTACATGGACAGAGTGCTGCAACGCTCCTGTTCCATTGACACCAAGCGCCAGCACTGAACCTGCAGAGTTAGAGAACCGCGGACAAGTTTTCGAGTGAAGACTGTTGCGTTTAAAGGCAAATCGTGAAGGCAATCAGTGAGCAAATCCGTTGGTTGAAATTGCGTGAGAATGAGCGTGAGTTAAACGATTTACATGAGTTAATGCAAATGTGAGTGAGGATTTGCATGAGCATTGGAGTGCTAAAAATTCACGTGAGAAGAGTAAAGAGTAAATCTATTAATTGTGAGGTATTTTCTTTGTTTTTAAAAGAGGATACTTTTTAAGCAAAGCGTATAAAGATGTGTAGAGGGAGTATGTATTAAAAAAGGTTTGATGTATTAGAGAGCATAAGTTTTTATGTATGGATTTTTTTTTTTATATTTCTTCGCTCATGCATGCGAATGAGAAAAGCGATATTTTATTAAAGTGAGTTATTTTTTATTAAGTGGATATAGGTGAAAAAGGGAGTTATTCATTTTAATAAATAAAAGAAAAAGGTGGATATTTTAGATATTAAGGTGCATGCATAAATTTAAAAGTTGATATAGGCATGTCAGGTGGTCTTATGATTTAAAAGTGGTGCATGCATAATTCAACCTGAGAACAGTGGTAGATGTGGATCAGTGGATCCAAAGACAGAGTGACAAACTAATCAGCACAGGAGAAAACTCGATAGAAAGTTGCATATCTTTGGTGATTCACTTGCAGAGACTAACTTGCAGAGATGGTGAATCCTCTAGAGGAGACATACCTCAACGAAGCAAACAAGCTAGATGGCTCGAATTTCATTAACTGGAAATTCAAGATGCATACACTCATGGAGGGCTATGGTGTCTAGAACATTGCGAATGGAACTGAACTGAAACCTGATGCGGCTGCAGGTGTGATAGCAGCACAGATCCAAGACTGGGAGAAGCGCAAAAACAAGGCAAAGGTATTGTTGCGCATGTCAGTTAAAGATAGCATAATTCCACATATTAGAGACGCTACAACTTCTGTTGAAACATGGACAGCTCTTAAAGCATTGTATGAAACTAGCAACACAAATCGCATTTTGTTCCTAAAAACTAAATTGCTAGGCATTAAGATGGATGGAAATGAATCTGTTAGTTCATTTTTGGATCGAATTAAAGAGGTGAAAGACAAGCTAGTAAATATAGGGGAAACTGTTTCCAACATTGATCTAGTGACTATTACCTTAAATGGTATGCTAGAAGATTATCATACGTTCATAACAGGTCTTGCAGCAAGGGAGAAACCTCCTACGTTTGAAGAACTGACAGGTATTTTGCTGCAAGAGGAAGAGAGGTGCGGGAATCTGAAGCCTCGGAGTTAAGATTTGGCAAAGTGGTCAAATAATAGATCTGTGAGAGGGAGATCAGGAGTAAGAGGCAGAGGAGGCAGTTCATGGAAGAGAGGCGGTTCATGGCAGACAGGTAGTTCATCGCAGAGAAAACAATTTCCAAATCAAGGTAGGCAATCTGATAGGAATGAGTCAAAGATTTGTTTTTATTGTGGTCGACCTGGACATATGGTTAAAGACTGTCATAAGAAGAAAAGTGATGAGGCTAGGAATAAACCTAGAACGCATTCAGGTCATTATGCAGAAAAATCTTCAAATCAAGATCACAAATTATTTATTTCTAGTGATGATATTGATGAACCCCCGAATTTTGACTCACGGGATCTTAGGCTGTTTGTGTCTAACGCTGCTTTAGCTGTTGAAACTGATGATTCTGATGCCTGTTTTGTGGATTTCGGAGCAATAGTACATATGAATTGTAATAAAAATTGGTATGCTAATTTTAAAGAAACACAAAATGGTGCCAGCATATATCTTGGAGATGACCACGTTCATCGGATCAAGGGATATGGAGACATTCCTGTGACATTGTCGAATGGTACTATTCGTCACATTCGCAATGTGGTGTATGTGCCAGGAATAAAGAAAAATTTGATCTCTGTGTCCACCATTACAGATTAGAACTTGAAGGTTGAATTCTTCAAGAATTATTGCATAGTGAAGGATCTGTTGGACCATTCTGAACTGTTGCAACAGGTGTCAGAGTAGGAGGTCTATACCAACTTGATGTTACCAGCAAAGCACATCATGCACTGACTTCTGCCACTATGCCAACAGAGATTCTTTGGCATTAAAGGTATGGACACATCAATCATCTTGATTTATTGTTATTACAAAAAAAGAATATGGTTGAAGGAATTCCCATGTTAAAGAATGAGAAAGTTGCTTGTGATGGATGTGCATTAGGAAAGATGCACAGAGATGAATTCCCCTCTAATCCTGATAAGAAAAAGAGGGATGTGTTAGATCTTGTGCATACTGATGTTTGTGGACCTATGCAGACTAGGTCTTTAGGAGGTGCATTTTACTTTATGTTATTTATTGATGATTGCATGAGATACACAGAGGTTTACTTCTTTAGACAAAAAAGTGATGTTTTCAAGTACTTTAAGGAATTCATAACCATGGTGGAGAAGAAGATAGGAAAATCCATCAAAATCCTCCGTTCAGATTAAGGGGGAGAGTATAAATCAGGGGACTTCAACAAATATTGCAAAGATAATGGAATAGTACAATAGTTTACAGTACCTCACACTCCATAGCAAAACGGAGTCATCTAAAGGAAAAACAGAACACTGGTAGAGTGTGCACGCAATATGATGAAAGGTAAGAATCTCTCAAATGCATTTTGGGCTGAAGCCATAAATACTGCAGTTTATTTAAAGAATAGAAGTCCAACAAGGTGTCTTGATAATGTTACTCTTTTCGAAGCCTTGTATGGTTCCAAACCCGCAATTAATAATTTGAAAGTATTTGGGTGTAAGGATTTTGCACATATTCCAAAGGAGAATAGGAGGAAATTGGATTCTAAAGCCACTAAATGTTTTTTCATTGGGTACTGTTATAAATTTAAAGCATACAAACTGTTTGATCCTGCTACTCACAAACTATTTGCACGTAGAGACGTACTTTTCCATGAGCAGGAAGCAGGAAATTATGACAACAACAGTCATGAGGAATGGCAGAGACTTCTTGATGAAGGATTTAAAGAAGAGCAGCAGTAGCCCACACAACAACAACCATCCCCGCAATGACAACAACAACAGCAGCAACAACAAGAAGGACTCGGTGATATGGACAATTTCAGCAGTCACAGTTCACCTACAGGGGAAGACAGATCTTCACAAAGTGGGGAGGAAGATAATCAGTTGAGAAGATCTTCAAGACAGATTCATCTTCCTGAGAGGTATAAAGACTATGCCCTAATGAGTAGTATTTCAAATGTCATAGAACCCATGAATTTTGATGAAGCTAATGAACATGATGAATGGCGAAATGCAATGGAAGAAGAATATAAATCTATAATGAAAAACAATACTTGGGAATTGACTGAATTGCCTAAACATAAGAAGCCCATTGGATGAAAATGGATACACAAACCCAAGTTTAAATCAGATGGTAGTATAGATAAGTATAAGGCTAGATTGGTTGCAAAGGGGTATTCACAAACAAAATGTATTGATTATGTTGAAACATTTGCACCAGTAGCTAAATTGAATACTATCATAATGGTAATTGCTTTAGCTACAAAGTATCATTGGAAGTTGCATTAGTTAGATGTTAAATCTGCATTTTTGAATGGTGAGTTAAAGGAAGAGGTTTACCTTACTCAACCTGAAGGGTTTGTTAAAAAGGGGCAAGAACACTTAGTGTGTAAGTTAAAGAAAGCATTGTATGGACTAAAACAGACACCTAGGTCATGGTATGAGAAGATAGACTCTTTCTTTCTTCAACAGGGTTTTATGCGAAGCAAAAGTGATCCAGATATGTATACCAAATTTGATGAACAGGGGTATATAGTATTGATTTCATTATATGTTGATGATTTAATAATTACAGGAAATGTCGAGAAGTTAATTGATGAAATCAAGGAGCATTTATCAAAGTTATTTGAAATGAAAGATCTTGGTGAGTTACATTACTGCCTAGGTCTTGAAGTTTGGAGAAATGTAGGCCAAACTCTTGTTTGTCAGAGTAAGTATATCAGAGAAATACTTAAGAGATTTAAAATGGATCAGTGTAAGCCTTCTATTGTTCCCATGCAACAGAATGTGAAACTGTCTTGTGATGATGGTTCGAAGGAGGTGAATGGCACTGTGTATAGAAAGATGGTGGGTAGTCTGAATTATCTCACCACAACGAGCCCTGATATTTCATATTCTGTGAGTGTGTTAAGTTAGTTCATGGCGAAACCTCATGAAAGCCATTGGAATGCAGCAAAGGCAGTACTCAGGTATTTAAAAGGTACACTTGATTATGGTATTAAGTATACTGATGCATCTAATGTTGAGTTGACAGGTTATTCAGATTTTGATTGGGCTGGCAATCTGGATGATCGAAGATCAACCACTGGATATGTGTTCAGCATTGGATCCGGGGTTGTTTCATGGAGCAGTAAAAAGAAGCCTATTGTATCTTTGTCTTCTACTGAAGCAGAATATAAAGCCTTGTGTGCAACAACTTGTGAAGTTGTTTGGTTAAGAAGACTTCTTCAAGATGTTGGAGAAGAACGAAAGGAACCTGCGATGATCAGATGTGACAATCAAAGTTCAATCAATATTGCGAAGAATCCGATTTTTCATGCAAGGACAAAGCATGTTGAAGCTCAGTATCATTTTGTTCAAGAAAAGTTGCAGTCAAATGAAATAACTCTTGTGTATTGTAATACTAGTGAAAATGTTGTTGATATTTTCACTAAGCCTCTTGGAAAGATTAAGTTTGAATTGTTTAGGGAGATGCTAGGTGTAGAAGTCAATCCATTTTCCATTAAGGGGGAGACTTGGAAATAATGGAGAAAGTGTCAGTTGTAAGCGCCAGTTATAAGCACCAGTTGTGAGAGTCAGTTGTAGGCGTGTTAAAAGTCAGTTCTTAGTTAAAAGTCTAGTTGTCTTTGGTTTGCATGTAACTGACTCGAAAGTCTTTTCCTATATAAAGATGTAATCTGTCTTCATTGAACAACAGAGAAGTGAGCGTAGCCTCACCGTGTATTTGGTTCGTATATTTTTCTGTTAATGCAAATTTCTTTTGCCTTCTCATATTCTAAGTATAACATCCCTATTCTAAGTATAACAACCCCCCTTTGGTGGATTTTGGTTTGGGATGATATGTTAGATTCATTGTTTTTCCTTGCTAATTATTCTATAATATTGATTTATATATAGAAATGAGAATGTGTTGACTTAATAACTATCTATTATGGTATTCTCTCGATGACATAAGAAAAGTTCCTTGTAAAATTTTTAATTTTCATCCATTTTTCTTCTTACACTTTTATTATTTTTTAAAACTTTTCTAAATTCATATATGAAAATTTTACATTTTTATTATTTTTTTAAACTTTTCTAAATTCATATATATATACATATGAAAATTAAAATGGATTCAGCCGTTCAAATAATATACTAATCTAATATATGATGGATAGATTTAAACATCAATAATATAGAATTTAAATATTGCGTAACAGTCGATTACTACAATGGTAAAACAATAATACAATTCAACAAATATCCGTGTGTTCTTTATTATTTCATGTCTAATTGTTCTCAGGCTCCTCTTTATTACAATTATATGCACTGTCAGATTTTTATTTCATGTCTAATTGGTTTCAGGCTCCTCTTTACTACAATTATATGCACTGTCAGATTTATCCATTCATGGCTAAGGGCCTTCAACGACTACCATCTGGATCAATCCATTCCGTCTGCCAGGGATTTGGTTGCTCTTCGTGTCGACTCAATTCTGCTCTGACATAGTTTACCATTTTTTATTATTATTATTTTATTAACGTGGCACTGTTAACCGTCAAGAATACTATTTCTGGCCAGAGTAAAGTTTGTTTGATCAAATAAATGTTAATTTAGATATTAATGGTTTGTGAGAGGAAGGATTTCCTTTATTGACTAGGAAACTTTCGAATCATAATCTATTCGTGAAGTCCGCCCAGCAATGATTCCATATATTCTTTTCGTGCGAAAGGACAAATCATGACGGTGTAAAATACAATAATGTATATTAACATAATCAGTGATAAAAAAAACAAGGGTTGCATGGCAACGCAGTCCCTACCGAGTTAGTTGGGAAATACATGTTGAACAATGAAACTTAATATAACTAAATGCACAAGTAATAAATATATTTTGTCAAAAGATAATAATTAAACACCTTTTAACCTTTGCTACAAAAATTTAATATTAAAATTTCGACACATTTTAAGAGAATATTATTTTTAAATTATTTAGAAAAAAATAAAATACTAATAGATAATAATTGAGGATTGTTTGTTGTTCAAAATGTATAATGAAAATTAAGAATGGAACTATAATATTCATAAATATAATATGAATATAATAATTCGATTTATCTTGATCATATTTTCTTCTTTTAATTATGATTTAACTTATTTTATTTTAATTAAAGATAAATCTTGAAATATTAAAATAATATTGTTTAAATATTTCAAGTTTATTTTATTTTTTTAATCATGATTAATTTAATAATATATAACCATATTGTCAAATACTTAGAAAGAGTCATTATTCATTTTTACTGTACAATTATTACCATTTATTGTATATATCAAATTCATAAAATATAAATTATATAATTATTACTCATTTATAAATTGTGGAATATTAAAATAATATTATTTAAATATTTCAACTTAATTTTATTTTTTTATCATCATTAATTTAATAATATATAATATTATCAAATATTTATACAATATCATTATTAATTTTTATTATATAATTAATTATTACCATTAATTATATATATCAAACTCATAAAATATGAATTATATAATTATTCATAAAATATGGATTATATAATTATAAATTTTTTACAATGTATGCCATGTCAAAGTCATTTATTTTACGCCCTTTGTTGTATATTGCCTGGTCATTTTCCATAATTATTTTGTATTTAATACTCAACTATTTACCAGGCTAGGGCAATGTGTAGTTCCAGTTGTCCTACAACAGGCTAGTCAAACACACCTAAACCAGACCTTTTGGTGAGATCGGGGAGCTCTAGGCAGTTGCACGGATCTGCTCGTTCGATGCAGTAAAAGAAAAATATAAAGAACAAAGTAGTGGGAAACCTTCTGCCACGGTAGTCAATGATGTGAAGGGAAATACAAATCAGCCCCCTTTACTCCAATAAAAAATTGTATAATTAATTATGTACATCGAATAATGTGAAGAATGTAATAAGACATCAAAGATATTAACCAATTAAATTTCAGAAAAATATATTTTTTATTATATAAAAAATAACATATATTTTGTTGCTGTAAAATTGCAAAATAGATTGCATCAAGTTGGAGCGATAGCCAGTGGAAAAATTGTTGATTTCATTGGGCAAAAAGGGGTGAGCGTTTTCTAGGATCTCATGGTGATATCATATGTGGACTGTAGACAAATTTATGCTTCTCTTGCAGATGAATGACAAGGTACAACATATAATTGATTTAGTTATTTTACATATGACCATAAGCCTATAGCTTCGGTTTCCATGCCATACACAGGCACTCATAGTGGCAGCAGTCCCAAGTATTGTAGGGTGGCTTTCCATTGCTTTTGCAAAGGTAAGTTGTGCTATCCCAGATGAAAGTTTGTGTGAAAACTCTTTGATTTGGACATGATGAACATCAAATTGTGCATGTGTATTTCATATGAAAATTTTGTCTTTTTAATGGTCTGGTATGAAAGCAGAAAGTACTTCTGATGTAGTCTGGTCACTTTTACCTTGTTGCATAATGCTTCATTATTGTATGTGGGTAGATTGTTGACAGGCTTTGCAATGGGAGTCATATCGTTCACAGTAAGTCTACCACTCCCTCACGTGCCCTTTGTCCTCCAAAACCTTTGATAAGGTAGCTACTGCAGTAATGCTGTCGAGTGTCTGATATTATTCATGTGTTGTGGTAAATCAAGGTACTGGTATATATAGTTGAGATAGCTCTGAAGCACTTGCGGGGAGCTCTTGGTACTGTAAATGAGGTGAGTTTTTTATTCTTAATTTCTTATCCTTTTCACCTTGGGAATATAGCTTTATCATGGTATTCTAAGAAGCCATATTTGCATGGATGTAAGTGGCATGTAAAGCCCTAGAGAAGCCTTAATTGTAACTAACCAAAGTCTCCTTGTTGTGGAACAACGTTCAATTACGATTGGTATAATGCTGGCGTATTTATTTGGGTTGTTTATTTCATGGAGGTTTCTGGCAATTATAGGTACGTAATCAGTAAGACGGGTTTACAACCATACAAAATTTATTGTCTTTTTTTCTGAAAATATTAAAATCAACTATTCTTGGGTGGTAATATAGGAGTAGTTCCCAGTGTTATGTTGATTATTGGTCTCTTCGTTATCCCGGAATCTCCAAGATGGCTGGTGAGCTTTTGGAAAGCTTAAATTCTTGTAATAAATGGTATGAGCTACATAAGCTAGAGAAATTCATGTGCCATGTTTTGTAAAAGGAAAATCTTGTCTAACATATTTTCATGCTGGGAGTAGGCTAAAATAGGCAAGGAAACAGATTTTGAAGCTTCATTACGGACTCTTCGTGGCCCTGATACTGATATTTCAGTTGAAGAAGCTGAAATTAAGGTATAGAGCCTTTAGTTTTTTAGCATTGGCATCCTTTGGTTTCTTTCTCCTTGTAATCTGACTGTGTATTGATGCTCATTTGGGAATTATGTTTCCTTGTTCTATTGTTGTTGCCATTTGTTTCCTCTGTTCATCCAATTTTCTGTATTTTTTGTGCCCTTGGTCAATATTGCTATGGAAATGTTGCACTTGTGCTTTCAACACAATCCTAGCGAAGTCTTTTTGGTTTGATGATCTTTAGCTTCTTATTTATGTCATTTAAACTAAAAAGTTATCACTGCATCAAGCTTACATTGCAATAACCAATTAAATGACAACATTGATACTTCATGTAGTGATTGGCACAATCTATTTTGTTGTTGTTGCATCTTGTCCCTAGCTGCACTGTGTATGGTGATTGAATTTATATTTAATTACTAAGCTAGCATTGTGCAATTTTCTATAATTCTGTTTTCCTCCTGTATACACTGATGGTATATAATTATGCAGTGTTATCTTACAATGCTAGATGGTTCTATCTAGGAAGCACTTGTTGTTAGCTTGTGTTGGAGTAGAGTATATGCAATATTTAAATAAAAAATATAGGCATATCCAATTGATCAAATTTTACCCACATGGTCTCATTTTTAAGACACATTTATTATAAGTCATTTTTTGAGCTTACTGTTTACTTTGTTGATGTTCATAATCTCCATTGCAATTGAACGCTACATTTAATTTATCCAGTGTAGAAATTTTCTTGGCTGGAGTGTGAGACTTTCTATGGAATTGCGCTGTAAGTTATATGCATTTCTTCATGTGTTGGTTATCATTTGATGTTTGTCTGTGTTAAGTACAGTAGTTTTATCAGACATGATATAGTAAGTTGTGTCATTCTAATACCAGCCTTGTTTGTAGGATTTCAGTGGCTTCTTTTTAGTGGATGTGTTTTGTCTAATTTGGCTAGTCACTGTAGTGGCTTTACTTTCACAATATTTTTTCTTTTGTTTGAGGTATCTGAGTCTAGTTTCATAATTTGAAGCTAGTTTGTTTCCTCCCTTCAATACTTGAAGGGGCGAGGAGCTAAACTAGTTTGTTTGTTGTCCGAGAGTAGGAGTGAGTTTGTTATTTGTAAGTGATTGAATTTTGACGATTAATGTGATTCAAGTGTTTGACGGATGCATGAGACTTTCTTAATCGAATGAAAGCAGGGAGTTTGAATAGCTTCTTTATGCCTCATAACGACATGATATAATTTGGAAAAAATATCAATGAAAATAAGTATGATAAAATTCACTATTAAGTTTTCCCTGCTTCAATCTTGCAAAACATTTGCTTGTCACTTCTGTGCAGAAGATTATGCAAATTGATGAGCCCTGGTATAATTCGGACCATGGCATATAATGATTTGTGGATGAATATGGAAAGGTCCAGTCTGCCATTAAATTTACCAAATCTGGCAAATTTTAAATTGCCAATCCTTAAAATTCACCAAAGCACAAACTGTTTCAATAAAAATACGCAAATATAATATGGGCTGCTTTAAGATTTTTATCATTTTCTAAATTTTAGCAATAATTAAACTATCTTAAAATAATTCATTTGCAGATTTGGTAAGAAAGGGTTGGGAGGAAATAACTAAAGAGATGATGTAGCTGTCTCCAGCTCCGTTCACTCTAGCAACCATTACCCATGTTAAGTGCTTTTGTCTATCTTGCTTTTATGTTTATTGTAATTAATCTAACTACAGTTTGAACTTTGAGTTTGGCCATGAAACTTAGCAGACATAACTCCTACTTCTCCTGCCTAACGTTCAAGGTCTAGCATTTGATTATATTTCCATCTAAATAGTCCCCATGTTTTTATACAGATACAAAGAAACAAGATAATGGGCTTTCCTACGTGGGCAAAATGGACCTCCCAGAACACAATGGCCGCGTAGGTGCCAATTACATTTGATCCTTCAACTTTTCTAGCCCAAAATCATCAACAAAGAGACCAAAAAGAAATGCAAGGAGTCGTATATCTCCTAGTGTTGGGAATACAAGGAGTGGTCTATCTCCTAGTGTTGGGAGAAGACAGGGATTTGTGTACCACTGTTTTCAAGCCTTAATGCAAAGCAATAGAGACTTCATTGTAATGAGTTGCAAACAAAAGGTTACAGACATGTATACCTCAAGGTCCCCTAGCTTGTTTACTTTTTTCCCTTGTACTCCCAAAGGATCTAAAGAAAAAAAAAAAAAAACACAGAAGATTTAAGAAAGGAACACAATTTTTTCTAAATATTCAAAAGAATTTGAGGAAGAGGCTCACCTTGATTGACTGCAATAACCTCAGAGTTGCTCAAGATTCCATAAGTCTTCTTGTCCATAGAAGAAACAAGATAATGGGTCATGGGCAAAATGGACCTCCCAACACAATGGTCACAGAGGGTGCTAATTACATTTGATCCCTTCAACTTTTCTAGCCCAAAATCATCAACAAAGAGACCAAAAAGAAATGCAAGGAGTCATATATCTCCTAGTGTTGGGAATACAAGGAGTGGTCTATCTCCTAGTGTTGGGAGAAGACAGGCATTTGTGTACCACTGCTTTCAAGCCTTAATGCAAAGCAATAGAGACTTCATTGTAATGAGTTGCAAACAAAAGGTTATAGACATGTATACCTCAAGGTCCCCTAGCTTGTTTACTTTTTTTCCCTCACTCCTCTAAAGGATTCCAAAGAAAAAAAAACAATGTGAAGATTTAAGAAAGGAACACAATTTTTCTAAATATTCAAAAAGAATTATAGTAGGTCACCTTGATTGACTGCAATAACCTCTGAGTTGCTCAAGATTCCATAAGTCTTCTTGTCCATAGATGTTACATCACATCCAATCAATAGTGGTGCCTAAAGCCATGAATTCAAAGAAATAGATCTAAGCCATTATGCTTATTCTTGCATGCATGAAAGAGTGTTTTATCTTAGATCATTACTCACGACCCTATAAGTAAACATGGGAATAGCTGTCCAGTCACCTTCATCAGAGCCCAAATGTTGAAATGTGAACCATATTCCTCAGGAGTCATGTTGCCATTTCCTACTTCCAACATATCTAGATCTGCTCCAAAGAAAGAAGAGGACAACAATGATGAAGAGTTGGAAACAAGCAAGGAACTAAATGTCTACTTGAGAAAGTTGCAAAACTTATTTTGATCTGCATGATAAAGTTATAGAAAATTTACCATTCCATCCACCCTCGACCAACATACCTGAAAATTCATTGTTTTGATCTCAAGACGACATCCAAGGTTAAAACACATAGAAAAACAAAACCAAAAGTTCAGCTAGATTTAGAGGTTATGGAAATTTCCAACAAATTGTCCAGGATACTTAGAAGCTATAGCTAACAACCTTTCCTACTTTTCCTCAATGTCTTCTGTTGTTCTCCAACTACTTCCAATTTGTCGAGCCCAAGTGGCTGGAACATCCAATCCCCTGAATAAAAATCATTTTAACACCATCATCTCCAAACCCATCATATAGCTAAGACACTTTGAGAAAGGAAGGCCACCTACCATTCACATAAGGAATAGAATATTGGCTGCCGAGTACTCAAAAGTGCATCATGCATCTTTAAAACGCGTCATTCTGTAAAAACCACAAATTTTAAGATCAAGTAAACAATTTGAATGAAACCGTAACAATGGAAAGCAAAATAAGAAGGATTCCACTCTTGGGAAAAACTATTTAATGCCGCCAAAGTTTAGGCTTCATCATTGTAATGCTTATCATATTTGTATAATCCACACCTGTGACATATTAGAACAAAAAAAAACATTTGTCTATTAATTTACATTTGACATTAATCTACCATAATCCATCCTCAAAGAATTTAAAAGATAAAACAATAATATTTTACCTATAAAAAACCAAAAAGGAAAGAGGATTACCCAGTAAGCAAATGTATCGACATCTACTTGCTCATGTCCCAAGGAACCTGGCTGCTTTTGACAAGTATAGTACCTGATAAACAGGAGAAGCTCGTGAGAATAAAAAAAATGGAAAACGGGATATAATGTATTCACGAGTCTTGGATCCCTTGTAAAGTGGATGTTTTAAAATCTACCAAGGTTCAAATCCTCAGAAAGACCCGTTTGTGTAAGTAAGCATTCATGAAATGTAAACTAGACTTTGATGATTTTTGCAATACTTCCAGATTGTGAAAGGGCATGTTTGCCACACGGTTATTATAGAAAGCATCTTGTAGAAAAGAAAAAAAAGAACTAAAAGATAAAGTAGAGATATACCTAGCATCTGAATATATGCCCAGTTTGAGACCCTTGCTGTGCACATAATCAGCAAGAGCCTTAATTCCATATGGAAACTTTGAAGCACTTGCAACCAATCTCCCCTGTAGACACAACAGTACAACAAATTAATCAGAGAAACAGATCAATAAATCTATTTTAAAAACTGCTAGTTGCAAACATATAGTAATAAGAAGGAAAGGCAAAGGGAAACAGATCGATAAATCGATTTTAAAAAGTGCCACTTGCAATCATATTGTAATGGAAAGGAAAATCAAAGGGAAAGGCAGGGTGTACATTGCTATCATGATTTATCTCTACCCAACAATCATCTGTATGCACAAAAAACAAAACCAGACAATCCAGATCCAGAGTTCAGCGTTGTAATTCCCCAAAATTATGACTGACTTTGAAACGAGAGTTAACTTGGTTATTGTTGTCTTACCTATATTTACATACTGATACCCCAGTTTAGAGAGCCCAGTTGATACCAATGCATTGGCTGTAAATATATACAACATTTCATTAGATGTTGGTCAGAGAAAAACTATAGTTCTCCCAAAAACAGACAGTAGTTGAAAACCGATTTAAGAAAAGAAAACACTGCAATACCCGTTGCTCATATAACATCCTCATTGATATGGAAGCCGAAGTGATTCCAGCTGTTCCATCTGCCCACATAAAAATTTATTCAACACCATTTATGAACTGAAATCCAAAGCAATTGATAAACTCACAGAGTAAAATCTCGTATCGGATATATATCATATCTCACCCTAGGGGAGGTGTTTGAGCAAGGCTACTCTGAAGTAGACTCCATCCGAAGGTTGCGTTTTGAGAACCACAAGTCACAGCATAACACGCAAAGGCCAAGAGCACTACATGTATGAAGCACCCATATTGAAAATCCACGGTTTCCTACAAAGGAAGGAAGCAAAACCACATCCACATCATGGGAGATCTGGCGCCAAACAAAGGCCTACTCCCACACGGACCCCTGAAATGCAACAACTAGAAGCTACCACAAAGGTTTTGAGCTTTGAGAAAAGGGCTCTTAAGGATCTAACCACACCCACTTCCGATACCGATTCCGGGTTGAAAAATGGCACACTAAGGGGGAGTTAAGTGGAGAAGATGCAGGGATCGAATCCTGATGGGCTCAAGCAGATGTTGAGTGGCGTAGGTTCCATTGTGAGAGGATTCACAAATGGGGGCACGCCTGCGATGACGGGGAGCTTGTCTGTGGAAGCTCCGAGCCTGCGATGAGAGGGGATGACATTCGAAACTCTGATCCGAAACCCTCAAGCCCATAACTCGTACCTCATGTAGACTCTGACAATCAAGCCATGTGATTTTGGACACGTGGGTCTAGTTGATTAATTCAAATTGCATGGAAAAGGACAGTGCGTACTTGAGTTTGAGTTAAGGGTGACAGTTGGAAGAAGTAAATATTAATTAAATCATTGAAAGAAGTGAAGCTGGAAATAACACTTTAAACTTA
>SNQJ01S0005755.1:279920-302172 GCA_010110895.2 Picea sitchensis
TCCAACTCAATTCAAAATAATATATATTATATATTTTATTTTATTTTAAAAAAAAATTGAAATTCTAAAATCAAACAAATCACAACAACAAGAAACCAAACAAGACAAGCGAATGCCGAATACCAAAGAAGCCGAGATGAAACGACAACTGTGTTTGTTTTTGAAATGGTTTTATATACGATTCATTTCCAACGGTCACACATATGTTTTTTTATTTGTGTTGAAGTAGAGTACCTCAAAGAGCATTTTTTTATTTTATCATTAACTATTATTACTGTGTTAAAAGTATTATGTTTTGTATTTTTAATTATTCCTTTTAAAAGTAATATGTTTTTTTATTTGTGTTGAAATATTATATTTTTGTTTTTAATTATTTAGTTCAAAAGTAATATGTTTTTTATTTATGTTGAAGTAGAGTACCTCAAAGAGCATTTTTTTATTTTATCATTAACTATTATTACTGTGTTAAAGGTATTATGTTTTGTATTTTTAATTATTCCTTTTAAAAGTAATATGTTTTTTTATTTTGTTTTTAATTAATGTAAAAATTAGTATTTTTAATTATTGTGTTAAAATTAGTATGTGTTTATTTTATTTTTAATTATTGTGTTAAAATTAGTATGTTTTTATTTTATTTTTAATTATTGTGTTAAAAGTAATAAGGTGTTTTACAATTTAATTTGGGGGAGATGTTAATGATTTTATATAGTTAAAATAAATAACTATGTACTTATGTATGTGGATTTGAAATTAATATGTGTGCATTGTGCATACATTCTAATTTGAAAATTCATTTAATTTAATAAGACAAATTTTAGTATGGTTTAAATTCAATGATATGAAGCTCATTTTACATTAATAACAAGTTATGTTTAGCTGTCATGTAATACTCCACTTAGTAACATTTTATAACCATAGGTGTCATGTAATACTCTACTAGTAACATTTTCTAACCATATATCCATCCTAAAATGTGTTATAACTAGCTATGTTGCAACCTTATTATATGCAAATAGCTTATAGTACCATTAAATAGTTTGTATTATCTGGAAATGTTGCAAAGGAGTTGAGATAGTGTTAAGAAATCAAGAATATGTAAAATGGAGAATTGAATAACATAATATTTGTAAACTAGTGTTGAAATGATGCGAGTCCTCCACTATTTAGGATTTTCAAACAATTTTATTTATTTATTTATGTTTGTTATGGGATTATAAGAAAAAAACAATATGTAAAGATGATAAGGGGAAGAAAAAAGCATATCCCAAAGAAAAAATAACATAAATGAAGGAAAAAAAAAAAAAAAAAAAATTATTAGAAAGTACTAGTCAAACAAGATGGAAGCAATGAGGTTCCCTAGTCAAACTATGTTGTTATTGAGAAGCACTTCAAACATTAAGGCCACGAAATGCATGATGGGTGTGAGATTGTGGTAATAATTAGGTTTACCATACCTCACAAGTCTATCATGTGAGCTTGGAAGTTGGCCATGGGGCCTCTTCCTACTAGTGTCAAAAATTTATACTATTACTTCCAATGATCTAACCTTGATAAGATTGTTGCCTCACAATCAACTCATCTAATAAGGAAAAAGAGTTTAGAGATTCCCCCTTATCATTTAACTCATTGGTCTCTCCTCATCGTGAAAAAATGTAATGTTTTCATTCACTCTCCCATGTTGCAAATATGCTTTGACTAACGAAGTAGAATGTAATCAACTCATTAACCACTACTCTCTAAATTTTTATGTACTTACTTATGTGCATCGAAATAAATTTAGCGTTGTAGAGACTAACATGGTAGAAACCAAACTTTTCTAGTTAGATGTAGCACCAAGTAATAATAGCCTCATAAGACAAGTGACAACCTGTTCTTTTCTCATATTAGCTCCATTGTTGGATGACACATAGAAGAGAGGCATCTTATTCTTATAGAGGTGTTTGTTAAGTCTATACAAGCCTCTTTCCCCACATATCAATGTGATTTTAATGTGTTGTTACTGTCCAGTTCCACCCTGAGCCCAAAACAGCCACAAATATTGAAACAACTCTAAGAGAAGGTTTATCATAGGTTCTTGGATGAAAATACCTAAATTTATGCACACAATTGTTATGATTGGATCAAATTTGATCTTTGTAGTATCAAGAAGGGAATGAAACCATTAATGCCAATTTCAAATCCTCCAATGACACCAATACACGAGGTCAATCAATTAATACCTTGGTTTGTAAAAATCAGACTTGTTCCACCAAGGAGTGCATGCTTTTCATTTGTAAGTGGAATTTTTGTTGAAAGTGGAGAAGTATCTCCAATGTAAGTAATAATGTAATGAACTAATAATTCTTTATCGTGCTCATTTAATTGCATTAATGAGTTAAAAATTTGTTTCCTATTGAAATTATGTGGATATCTTTTTTTAAACTTCATTCTATTTCTTACATTGATGTACCCTTGATAATATTGTTTCTTGGGAATCAACTCATCTAATAGGGAAAAAGAGTTCAAAGATTCCCCTTTATCATTTAACTAACCGGTCTCTCCTTGTCATGATGAAATGTAATGTTTTCTTTCACTCTCCCATGTTGCAATTATGCTTTGATTAAATGCGCATAATCTAATCTATTCATTAACCACCACTTTCTAAAGTTTTATATACTTACTTATATGCATCATAAGAAATTTAGAGTTGTAGAGACTAACATAGTAGAAACCATTTTTTTCTAGTTTGACGTAGCACCAAGTAATAGTAGCCTCAGAACACAAGTGGCACCCTCATTGATACAACACCATGCATATAATGAAATAAACAATGGGAGTTTGCAAACTATATCACCGACAAGTTGTAGAAACTCACTAGAGGTACTACTAGTTGGCATAATATCGTTATGGCTTGATGATGATTGTTCTTACATTCTTAGCAGCTAAGAAGTATGTGGAAATTTTCTATTTCTTATATTGTAGTGGAGAAGTATCTCCAATGTAACTAATACTTTACCGGTAATTATGTTAACCTACTGTAACTAATACTTTACCGACAACGTATCTCTAAGAAGAGATGTGTCCACTACTCGCATTCGCAAGAAGATGATTTTACAATGAGGCTCCAAATTCCTTTTTATCATAAATAAAATCCAAAATCCTAACCCCGGAAGATGAAAATCCAATAGTTTTGTGGACCCTGTTTTGGGTAGTTTGGTGTATCAACTTCCCAGGGGCATAACTTTGGCATACGATCTTTGTTTGGGGCGCACGATAACTCGTTGGAAAAGTATCGTCGAGGATATTGATTTTGGGGGCTCAATCAAAGCCTTTGGCTATCATTGAGAAGCTCAATCCCTAAAAACCTTCCTTTAAGGCCTCAAAATGGCCCCAGAAGTTAAAAAATATTAAAAATAGTAAATGGCCAAAATAGCCAGAAAACTATTTTGAACCAGTTGGAAAAGGTGGGTGACCACTGATATCCACCTGGATCAATCCTCCCTCCTTAAGAAGCAATGGTCTCCATTGTGTTGAGTTCCCAGGGGAGAGGGAAAAGTCTTTGTTGAATCTGCATCTTGATGAGCTGTTTTCCTTGTTGGAGAAGTTGAGATGTTTAGCTTGTTGAAGGTTTGGAACTTTTTAACTAGTCTGGCTACATGATATGCCTGTGTGCAGAAGGAATCTTTACACTTTGTTGCAATCTTGTCAACATGCTTCTATTGGATAGAAGGTGCTTGGACTAAGACTGCAGTGGTGTTCTTTTGTTCACGCTTTGAACAGACTGTGAAGAAGTTCAATTTTGTAGTATGAGATACTACCTTGTGGCACTGTTTAGGTGGGATAATAGTCAAAATTACCTCTGGTATCCTATAGAGATGACCCCCGAGAGTAGCAATGACACTATGGGGTCGAGACTCATAAATAACATGGTGCTTCCACATATATGACTGGCCCAAGATAACATCACAGACATCCAGGGGGGAAACATCACATAATACCTCATCCTTGAAGGGTTGGATGTCGTATGACAATCAACACTGCTGGCTAACATGAAGATCTTGTCCATGGTGAAGCCACCCGATATTGTATGGCTACGGGTGTGTTGTTTTCAACAATCCCAACTATTTGGAGACCTCTACTGAGATGAGGTTCTTCTGGCTTCTGCTATCAACAATAAAATGCAGCAGGGTCCCCTTCACCCACATCTGTGAATGAAAAAGGTGCTCCCCCTCTTCAGAATCTGTTGGTTCTTTTGGTTGAATTGTTATAGTCGCGACAATAGCAGTGGGGTCTGCGTTGATGATCTGTCTTCTATCAGTATTTTCATAATCAAATTATGAATCAGGGTTCGTCTCCTCGTCTTTTATCTCAACCACCAATGATTGTTTTGAGAGAGAGTCATCAGTGTTGTGCTAGGAGATTTCGTGGAAATCACACCATTTTCTAGTGTCCTTTTTCATCTTTCTGTGACCCTTCTTTTCTTGTGGCTTAGACTGGTTTTTGGGAGACTGTTTGTTAGGGTCATTGTATCATACTTTGGTTGTTGCAAATTTGCAGGCCTGAACTCTCATTTCTTCTGGTGCTTAAATTTATGCTTGATTTTAACAACATATCAATAAGCAGGACCGAGTGATGAGATTTCTAGAAAATCCATTTCAGTTTGGTTTTATCTGTGTAGAACCCCATGATATTTCAGAACCAAATGTCATTTGGAGTCTTTGATACCAATCTTGGTGCACAAGATATGGAAGGTATTGGTGAAATCTGAAACTGCTTGGCCCCTCTCTTGTCGCAGTGTGGTCCATCTCATGAACTGGTCCTCATAATTTCCAACAGGGTAATACTGTTCCTTTACCTCATCCACAAAAAAATCCCAAGTGGGCTCGGCCCCATATATTCCAGACTCCTTTGTGGAACTTTTCTCCCAGTAAGTTTCCCACCAATATTTGACATGGGGGAGAGCCTTAAGGAGTGCGAAGGTGATCTTTTCCCTATCGAAGAAATTATGAATAAAGAAATAACCTTCTAGCAGATTTAACCATTTTTCTAGGGAATTCGCATCTATCTGTCCTTCAAAAATGAGAATATCAAAATTAACTTGTACCTTGAAAGGAGAGGTTCCTCCAAAGTGGCCACTTGATGAAGACATGTCTATTGTTATTGGCAGGTGTTGAAGGATGTGGGAAAAATTCTCCATCATTTCATCCCTCTGTCACGTGAGAACTTGCTCAAGCAACAGATTAATAGAATCGCTCGCTTTTTTGTTTTTCTTTTATTCCGCCATGGAGGGTTTCTTGGGCGCGCGAGAGCGGTTTCCCTCAAGAGATAACAAATTGAGACCCAACTTGCTATACTCAGACCTCGTTGGGGACATGCACTGAAAAATGATCAAGAGCAGCCTATGATACCACTGATCTGGATTATTTTTTGGCACGAAATAGGAGAGGATATATAATAAGGAAATGTACAGATATATCTTAGATATCCGATAGTATAACATAAATGTATCAAATATGCAAACATAAACATAGAGATACAGTAATACACAATTTTCTATTAATGAGCGAAAAGTACAAAGACTGTAAAAATACAGAGTGAAAGACTCACTAGAATGGTGGCAACTTATCTCTGAGAAGAGATGTGTTTTCTACTTGCATTCGCAAGAAGATGATTTTACAACGAGGCTCCAAAGGCATATTTAGCATCTCTTCTCAGAGAATCCAACAATATTGTGGACCCTGTTTTGGGTAGTTTGGTTTATCAATTTCCCAAAGGTGTAACTTTGGCATACAATTTATGTTTGGGGTGCATGATAGCTCGTTGGAAAGGTATCGTCGAGGCGATTCATTTTGGGGGCTCAATTAGAGCCTTTAGTTATCATTGCGAAGCTATATCCCGAAAAACCTTCAATTAGGACCTCAAAATGGCCCCGAAAGTTAAAAATTGCTAAAAATAGTAAATTACCAAAATTGCCAGAAAATTATTTTGAGCCAGTTGGAAAAGGTGGGTGGCCACTGATATCCACCTGGATCATAAAAATTCCAAATTATTTTCGCATGGATCAACCAAGAAAGCAATGAAACGCTTATCTTAGAATAAAGGTGACCCACAATATAATAAAGAAATGCTAGAAAGGTTAGTTGAAGGATAGGAGGTCTCATCACGAGTCAACCTATCACATCCATCGATATCTAGTGGTATGAAATTGTCATCATCTGGTCACCAAACCAGGGCAATGGCTCTCAGTTGCATGGATGAGAGAAAGGGGGTCTCATCATGAGCCATCCTTCTCATTTCCATTAGGTCTTTGTGGGTGACATTGCCATCACCTGGTCACCATGCCAAGGCAATGACCTTCAATCTCTCCTTATGCTATCATGAAAGAAAATATAAAGAAATAAAGACAAAAGGCAATTGATGGGCTTGGAAAAAGTGCATTGCGGACGAAGGTACCACACACCCTCTACAAAGGCACCCATGAATGAGACACTATGACCCCTTGTATGTCATGATCCCTATGCCCATTGAGTATTGATCACATCCACCTCATACACTTTACATGGCTTAGAGAGGGACCTCTTGGAAGCTCTCCTTGACCTAGGGCAAGATCTACCCAATAGGACACCTTGTCAACCCTCCCATATTTAAGCTTGATAGGTCGCATAGTGTCTTTGAGTTGTTAATTGTTTGATATAGTGATATTTTATGCACATTCTTAGATGGATTATTTATTGATTGGATTCACTTATCATGATGTTATGACTTGAGATCCTTGGAGGGAGTGTTCATTTGTCTTTGAAGGACCTAGTTTGTGGACAGTTTTGGGAGAACAAGCCTAGCTTAGGCTTCCATGGGGCTACAAGCCCACTGGTTGGATGATTTGGGCCCACATGCCATATGAGAGAGATCAAACTTGGATGGAATTGATGATGACTTGGACGACCTATTACACCCCTTACTTTCCAAACAATTTTCCCAGGAGGGGAAAAACGTTCCACTTTTGAGCTTGACGTCATGATCTTGGGGGCTAGGGAATGGTGGTGAGGTGCCACTCTTTTACACATTGATGTTTTGGGGAGAAGAAAGTATTCACCATTATATGAGTGCCTAGATGCTTGACACGTGGCCTTTGGAGGCCCATCCATGCTTCTCCAACACCAACGATTTCCTCAAAGTGGTAAAACGTCCCCTAAAGAGGTGACATCCTTCTAAATTAGGGTTTAATTTGTACAAAAAGTGAAATTTTAAGTGAATTGTTTAATATTACTTTGTTAAGGGGGAAAGATTAGAGTTGTTGACCTCTAATATTATGTTTTACTCCTTAATTTGTGGATAAACTGTGTTAGCTACTTTTAGTATAAATAGAGATCATAAGATCTCATTATAAATCATAACTCTCCCTCATGTGAGAGACTTGGTCTAAAATTTTTGGCCCTCTTGGGTATTTCTATCTCTTTTGCACTTGTGTATGGTTATACTTATGAATGGTTATGCGCTAGCCTTGGAAGGCTTTTCTATTTCTATCATGGTGGATTATCTTGACATTTTTGCTTGAATTGATATGATTTTTACTTTCTTGCTATCATTTGTTTCAAGTCAAGTTTATTGTGCTAGGAACTATGTGGGAAGTATAAGGGCATACACCCACACCTCAGGCTTCATCACTTTATGCTTCATCTTATTGCTTCAAAAAGGGTTTGCTAAGAGAAGTATAAGGGCATACACCCTCTTAGCTTAAGAAACTTGCCTTGGGAAATAAATGGGCTTACACCCACAAGGAGGTAGCTTCTCTACGCTCCTTTTGACTCCATTGACCCAATAGTAAAGGAACTAGTCATACTTTTTTTCATTGGAGATATAAAATCATTTCCTTGGGAAACACATTTTTTGGTCTTTTGAAAAGTCTCTTGCTTGAAGTTGATTTGTCTCATTGTGAGGAGTCTTCCCCCACTAGGATGTCCCCTCTCTCCCAATACTCTAATTTCTGTTAAAAAATTAAACTACAACCATTAGGGCTGCATAACCCTAGCTACTAACACTCTCATAACTCCTAAACCAACCCTAGACTAGCTCTCTAACTTTGCTCATTTAATCTCCTAACTAGGGCGCATATTTTGAGCTAGTTCTTGGCAACTTTTCATGGTTGATTTTGTTGTTGCTTTCCAATGAACGTTACATCCATACGGCTGCAATTTTCTGCAGAAAACACATGTTTACAACAACCATATTATCTAGCTTCTTAAGTGCCAATTTTCAACCTATATTCATTGCTATGTTTGATGTTGATTTACATAACTAGTCTATATCTTTATATGTTGATTTTAGATGTTTTATTTTCTGATATAAGTTGATATCTACTGCTGCAAATTAGGGACAACAAGATTAACTTGTTGATCCAACTAACATATATCATTGCAAAATCTGTTTTCTTGTGTCTCAGGCAGGTACAATCATCTGGAAAATTACTAGACCTGTGGGGCAGAAATTACTTGACTTGCAAGGTATCTCTCCCTACCTTTCATTCCACTTAGATTTGACCTCTAGCAGCTTCACTTCCATTTCCCTCCATCTCCATCTAAATCTCCCTAGGGTTACCGGGGTCGCCTCCCTAGAGTGACCTAGTCACCCTTGAAGTGCGGGACCTACATTGAGGTGACATTGGGTATAGGATTCCCAAGTTATAGCTCTTTCTTTGTGGTTGGATCAAAATTTTCCCAACCTACAACTTGCGCTATAACAGGTTTCATTGCATTTCAAATGTCGAAGAGTTGGAACTAGTTGTTGGGAATATGGACAGAGATGGGGGTTGATTAATCCACATGAGAAAATAATGTCTAAGAGGGGTCCAAGGGGGGAATTAATTATGGGTATTAATTCATGTTGTAAAATTGGTTGTCATTGATGTCAACTCTAGAAGAAGTATAGATGCTTCTAGAATTAATGGGTGTACTTGAAGAAGTCTCCAAAGTGGTTCATGTATGGTGTAGCTTTAAGCATGGACCTCGAGGGAAGATGTTGAAGAAGTATACAAGAATCCCCAGAGATGTGGTCATGAAGCCTGGAGTTGTTTGAAGAAAAAGGGTATGAAGGAAATCATATTTACATACAAAAATTTCATAGATGGATATTCCTCGTCATGAAGTTTCCAATGGTAGGTGGTACACCACATGGTTCCTCACATTTGAGAAGTTATGCCCTCTTGAATATCAAGCCCCATAATATGGTTAAGAAGCCCCTAAATGGTTTCAATAAGAAGTTACAAGTTAGCCCCCCAAATTAATTAAATAAGAAAAGTTGTTGTAAACAAGAAGTGGCAGGTCGGCCCTAAATCAAGTAAAGGAGTCACTTGAAACAATATAAGAACACATCAAGAAGCCTCTCATTTGACCATCCATCCAATAAAGTATGTGATCTCTTAAGTGAATATGAGGTAGAAAATCCAAGTTAGTGAAGGGGCGCAAAGGAGAAATCTCGGAGCCACAGGTGGAAGAATGGTTTCTGAAAACCCCTAATTGAGTAAGCCCCCGTGGTTCAAGTGCAGGGTGTCTCGCGAGGCCCCGCTGGTTGTCTTGGTAGTGTCACTTGAGGCATTGCTAGTTTCCCATTTTTGTCCAGCGAGGTTGAATTAAATTTTAATGAAGATGTTATCCTTTTGTTCAATAAGTTGAGGAAGTTTTGCAGGTCTCTAATCATATGCACTAGGTTGTTACATGATTAAAAGGTATGTTTTCTATGTGTTTTTTATGCTCATATCTTCATAGTTATGGCAAATGCTTAAGGAATATCTTGGATGCTTTGGCACATGCGTAAGGCATTCTTTTGGAACATGGTTTGAGGTGTATATTGGATAGTTTGGGCTATGATTTGAGGTATATTTATGGTACATGGTTTATGGTTTACAACGGTTGATATGGTAATTTCTTGAGGCACATCTTTGGAATATGGTTTGAGGCATATGTTGGTGATGTTGGGCATATGTTTGAGAGATGTTCTTGGTGATCTTGGAATATGATCTATGTGAGTGGATTTGGTTTTTTTGATAATGGTGTTGATGATGATATATCAATATTAGTTATAGAGACAATGACAGTGACATAGATAGTATCAGTGACAATGTCGGTGGTAGTGACAATATTAGTGACAGTGATAGTGAGAGTGACAGGTTGAGTCTCCATTTATATTATAGGGAGGAAGGAAGGGGTAAGGAAAGGGCGTTGCATCCTCCTTCCAGTTGGTTCCAGAGAATATAGGGAGTTGCAACTTCCTTCAAGTTGACGCCTGTAAATTAGGGGGTTGGAGCCTCCTTCTAGTTGGAGATGAAAAATCTAGGGAGTTGGAGTTTCCTTTAGGTTGGAGCTTGTAAACAGGCGGTTGGAGCCTCCTTCTAGTTGGTGCTGGAGAATTTTGGAAGTTGGTGCTTCCCAAGAATGTAATATTCTGAAATATATGAAAGTATTATGTGGTTTTCTCCCATTTGGGTTTCCATGTAAAAATATATTGTGCACCGTGTATGATGTGATGTATTGTTGAATGGTATTATTTATGGTTATATGTTCATGATATGTGAAATGAAATTATAAGTGAATGGAATTATTGATAATTTAAAGTTTACATGTTCTAATTAAAAGTTGTAAAAAGTGCTCAATATTGATTCACCCCCCCTCTCAGTATTGGTGAATATTCCAACAATTCAACCCATATTTCTGAATTTTATTATCTTTTGGGGAACCTATCTATTTTTTTGTGGAAGTGTATGATAGCCCAATCATTGAATACATGTCAGAGGGTGGGTGTATAAGTCAAATTCTATAGTTATTGGAGAGCAGGGATTAAAGTACAATAAACATTGGGCAAAGTGAGCAGTCAATTATCTTGGCAAAATAAAGGAGATTCGTATGGGGAAAATCAACATTTTTTCACATTCAATCTGGGCATGAACAACAAGGAGAGATTAGGGAAAAAGAACACCATAGCTAGAGAAAGAAGGATAGGAAAATTATGGAGCATGTTAAAGAGTTTTTTTAGCATTTTGGAGCTGGAAATTGAAGAGCTAGGTTTCCAGGCTTGAACAATGAACTCCTATGTGAGTTGTATTGTAACAACAACTGTTTTTTGTTGGTTGTTGGTAGTTCTTCTGACAATGAGTTCCCTTCAGTTCCCAACAAAGATATTCCTGGTTACATGAGCCAAAGAGACCCTGATAAATTAATGAGACACCCGATGGACTGAGAGTAGTGAAGGGGTACATTCTTGGAGTTGGATAGGTCAAGAGGAAGAGAGTTAGAGGAAATTCAAGATAGTTGTAGGAGAATACCAATGGGTTGTGAGATAGTGAGCTATGAGTGGATTGTGAGAGGTACCCTTCTCTTGTGGATTCTTATCCCCATGATCTGGATTTTATGAGCAAAACAAAATGAATACATATTTTTAAAAGATGCTTAACACAAAATAACAGAGATGCAGTAAAACTGGTTTTCTATTAATTAAGGAAATAAGTTGAAACTGTAAAATGCAGCAGAAAATAAGCTTGCTAGAATGGTGGCGGCTTGATCCTGAGAAGAGATGTGACGGTTGTGCTCATTCGCAAGAAGATGATTAGAATGAGGCTCTTAAGGCCTTTTTACAATAAACAGTAATGTTAAAAACCATAGACATCCAAAAATCTAACCCTAGGAGATGAAGTGCCAAAAGTCATGTGGGCCTCGTTTGGGTAAGTTAGTACATCAACTTTCCGAGGTCGTAACTTTTGCATACGATATTTGTTTTAGGGGCACGATAGACCGTTGGAAAGGTCTATCCGAGGAATACACATTTTTCCACATCTATCAAATGTGATTTTTGGTTGTGGCGAGCCCTAAAAATGTTGTTTAGGGTCTCAAAATGACCCCGCAAGTCAGGGACCCGAAAACTAAGAAAAAGAAAAAATATTGCCAAACTGGAAAACTGCCTAAATGAACCAGTTGGAATAGGTGGGAGGCCACCAAAATCCATCTGGATCAATCCTCCCCCCTTAGGAAGCAATGGTCTCCATTGCGTTGAGTTCCCCCATTAGATGAGGAAATTTCTGTTGAATTTGGCTTCGGGTGAGCCACTTGCCTTGGTGCAGGAGTTTCCTTGCTTTGACAACTCGATAAAGTTGGATCTTTTGCTGTGGGGTGCCCTTGATCTGTGTGTCCACAATCTGATCACTTGATGCATGTTGCATGCAGTCAGGGTTGAGCTCTGTTGGTGTCAACTTCTCTACTATCTATGAGGTATCCAATAATGGTGGGAAATATGGTCGAAGGAGAGCCATGTTGAATACTGGATGCAGGAAAAGGAAAGGGGGAATGTTGAGCGCAAAAGCATTGTCACCCACATCCTTGGTGATGGTGTATGGCCCATACTAGAGTGGGAGAATCTTTTGATGGGGCCCTGTAAGGCGTTCTTTATGCAAGTGAAACCAAATTTTTTTGCCCACCTGAAACTTATGTGGCACCCGGTGTTGATCATGGTGTTTCTTGTACTTGGCATTGGACTTTTGTAAAATATCCTGAACTTGTTGGCGGATGTGATGGATCCACTCAATGAAATTGGTGGCTTTGTTAGCTTCTGATGGAGCAGGAGATGAGTCGGTCGAGGTGTTTGTCAGGGGTAGTGCAACATCCATGGGGCCCAATGGTTGGAATCCTAACCCCACCTGAAAGGGGATGTGTCTAGTTGAGTTATACAGGGCTTGGTTGTAGCTATGCTAGACATAGGGAAGACTCTCATCCCATGTGAGAGGGTTATTGTAATTGTACATGCCCAGGATATGTACGATCATCCGATTGATGACCTCAGTTTGGCCATCTGTCTAGGGGTGGAAGGCAGTGGATTTGGTGAGCTTGGTATCCAGTAGTGACCAGAGGCTCGACCAGAATGTGCTAAGGAATCGACTATACCGATTTGAGACAATGGTTTGTGGGATCCCAAATTGTACCCTGACATGTTCAAAGAAGAGTTTGGCAGTGGCCTATGCAGTGTTATTATTCTTGCAGGTGGCCATAATCGTCATCTTGGAAAAGCGATCAAAAACAAAAAAAAACACAGTCATTGCCCCTCTTGGTGGACGAGAGGCTTGACATGTAGTTCATTGAGATGGATTCCCACGACTTGTCATGAGTAGGAAGAGGGGTGTACAAGCCTTGTTTCTCAGTGGTTAGTTTGGCAATAGTGCAGGCGATGCAGGACTTGATATACTTGTTGAAATCCTGTCGAAGTTTCAGCCAGAAGAAATGTTTTCATAGCACTGCCATTATCCTTTTGACACCAAAGTGTCATGCCACCTGACTATAGTGAGCTTCCCAAATCAGCTTCATGCACTCGCTTGATGGAACACAAAGATGGCCTAGACGACACAACAACCCGTCCTGAAGATGGAAATTAGATACCACTGAGTTTTCTCCCAACATTTGGTAGGTGGTGGAAAAGTTAGGGCCTGTCTCATAGAGATGGGACCATTTAGAGGTATAATGGCTGCAAGAGTCTAGCACCGTGGTGAGTGTCGCGACTAGAGGTCGGCTGAGGCAATCAACAACTCAGTTGGTACTTCCTGTTTTATACTTGATGTTGAGGTGGAACTATTGTAAGTATGTGGACCACTTATGATGGCAGTCATTTTGCAATTTGCCTTGGGTATACATGAACTGTAGTGGGTTGTGATCGGTGTGGATGATTATCTCCTTCCATAGAATGTAATGTCTCCACTGGCGGCAGGATTGTACAATGGAGTACATTTCTTTGTTGTAAGTAGGGTACTTACAAACAACATTTGACAGTGTCTCACTATGATATGCCACAGGGTGGCCTTGCTGAGTGAGAACGACGCCCACAACATAGTCTGAAGCATTTGTCTCGATCTCAAATGGATGTTGCAGGTTCAGTAATGAAAGTACTGGGGATGATCACAAACGATGCTTCAAGTCATTAAAGAATTGTTGTTGGGACAAGCTCCACACAAAAAAATTTGTACCGCCACCCCTGGTTACTTGGATGAGAGCCCATGCGATATGAGAGAATCCCAACATGAACCTGCGATAGAAATTGGTGAGGCCCAAGAAGCTCTGAAGGTCAGTGAGTGTGGTTGGGGCTAGCCAGTCACAAATGAACTGGAACTTGGTTGGATCCACATGCACACCATACTGATCAATGATGTAGCCTAAGTAATGGACCCTATCCATGCCGAAGAAGCATTTTTCCAAGTTTGCATATAGTTTGTGTTATTGCAGGGTGTGCAGAACCTGTTGAATATGTTGCAAGTGTTCTACCCAAGTCTTGTTGTAGATGAGGATGTCATCCAGATACACCAATACAAAATTACTGGTGAAAGGTCGTAGGATATCGTCCATCATCCTCATAAAAGTTCTTGGAGCATTTGTCAAACCAAAGAGCATGACCAACCATTCGAAAAGACCTTATTTTTACTTGAAGGCGGTCTTCCATACATTTGTATGTTCTATTGGGACCTGGTGGTAGCCAGACTTCAGATCAATCTTACTGAAGTATTTGTCCCCCGTGAGTTGATCAAGGAGGTCGTTGATTCGAGGAATCGGGTACCGGTTACGGACTGTGATTTTATTCAGGGCCTGGTAATCAATGCAGAGTTGTCAGGTCCCATCTTTCTTTTGCACCAGTATGATTGGGCTCCCACAAGGCGATGAGCTGGGAAATATGTACCTCTTGTGGAGTACTTCTTGGATCTGCCTCTTGATCTCCTCATTTTCTAACAGAGATCGTCCGTAGACCGACCCATTGCGTAGCGGCGTGCCTAAGGTCCGATCGATGGGATGATTGACCTGACAGTGCAGAGGTACCCGGGTAGGAGAGGAGAAGATATCTGAGTATTCTTCCATGACATTATCCACTTGCTTTTGTTGTGTGGACAGATCGGCTGCAAAGGCCCTGAATGAGGCTGTGATATTTCACTTACTTTGAGTGCGAATCACAAAGAAGACAAATTTCCCGGTCTAAGAGATGACCTTCCTGGATTGCTTGGCAGAGATCAAGGAAATAACACTAGGTGGGACTGCCTTGGGTATCCTGTATAATTTCCTGTTCAAAGTAATAATAACACTACGAGGCCTAGACTCATATACAACATGAAGTTTCCATAAATAAGGTTTTCCCAAAAGAACATTACAAACTTCGAGAGGAGAAACATCACACAATACCTCATCTTTGAAGGGCTTGATGTCGTATGACAATTGATACTGTTGGCTGACGCGGGGATTGCTTCCTTGGGGGATCCATCCAATGGTGTAGGGATGCAGGTGCGACGTTGTTCGCAAGGCCAACCACTTGACGAGCTATGTTGTGGTGAGGTTCTTCTGGATACCACTATCAACGATGAAGTGCAATAGGGTGCCTTTTACCCACATCTGCGAATGGAAAAGGAACTCACCTTCTTCTAGCTCTTCTGGTTCACCAGGCCAGAGATTGGTGGTAGAAATAGTGGCACTGGGTTCCGCATCAATGATCTGTCTTCCCCTTTCTAGTTCTGACTCAGAGTAAGAACCTGCATCTGATTCAGAGGCTTTCACTTCGGCCATCAATGATTTATTTGAGCGGAAATCAACAATGTTATTCCAAGGGCTCTTGTTGGCACAAGGGAAGACCTAGGGTTCAATGCTACAACAATGCACCAAAAACCCTAACTACCAGACCTTTCAGCATCCCGTACGAAGCAGATGAAGTCTCACCCGAGGTAGAGGCAGGGGTGGTTATAGGACTCAGATGTTTGCAACCTTAGCTGGGACAAAGATCTGTGATTATAAAATTTAATAGAGCACTTAGCAGTAAACATTCATCAATATTCAGTTCTTAGTAACAATGCAGAAAAACCCTAATTACAAAGCATCACAATATTCAACCAGATCCACATCTAATAGCACTTAGCGTAAAAGGACCACATTGAATCTAACAGCTTCAGGCACTAAGCATACTCACATAGGTCAGATCTAACATTCATTCTCCTTATTAAGCACAAAGCAGCATCAGTTCTATCTAACATTCATCTATATCATAGAAAGTCACACATAAACACATCAACGCATTGCAAAAAGCAGAGCAACATAACATATACGTGATTCACCCCCCCCCTTGGGCTACGTCTACCAACTCTTCTATGATCTTATGTTAATTAGTTACATGCACAGAGCCTCAAAAACCTTACTCTGCATAGGACATGAGATATGCACACTTCGCTAGATCCTCCTTCCCCGATTTAGGTTTAGCACAAAGCCTCCTCTTGATCTCTTACAGTCCCTTGCACTTAGCCTTACCAGTCTCACATAGTATGCACATAGCATTAACAATCCTTCGATCACATAGATCGATCACTACTATCTTCTACATCGCCTAGCTTCTATATATATATATTACAAAAGTGGGCCTAGGCATGGGTAAACCCATGGGCTGACCCTCCCATACCCATTACATAATCCCAAATCCAAAAAAAGACATAAAAGGGTCCGATATCCTGCGATCTCTGCTTCGTCTTGTGCTCCACCTTCGACAGCCTGACGAAGTCCCAAAATGGTAAAAAATGACCAAGGATCCTCAAAACTTGGTCAAGGGCCAAGAGACCCCCAACACTCACTTGTGACTCGTCCCGAGTCACTCTGATCTGACTAGTTCTGCTTCAAAATTCTCGAGCTTAGCTTGAGTTGCTTTGACTTGTTGTTGTGCTACGACCTCCTATTCAGGGAACTCTTGTATGACTTCTTCGTTGGAAGGTCCTTCGAGGCTTTGTTCAACTGCAGTGACAACTTGCTCCAATTCTGCTCCTTGGCCTTCGAGTTCTATGAACAGTTGGTAATCCTTGTCCTGTATAGGTTGGAGCCTCTGAGTTACTTCCATAACTCTACTCTGAATAGTATGGACCTACTGTTGGGAAGTGCGTTTCTCCTAGGATCACTTCATTCCTTCTACTGCTGACAGGGGCTTCAACTGCGCATGTATTGTCTCTTCTTGATACTTCGCTTCCTGGAGCAGTGACTCCAGTGCCTTCAATTTTGGATTCTCAGTGACTTTCTTATAAGTCATGGCATTGGGATCACTGAGTTGCTTGCATTCCATGGCAAGAGCCTTTATTCTCTCGACTGTGCTTCGGGCAATCGCTTCTCTTTGATCTCTGACATCCTGTGGAGTGTTGGGCACTGTGCAGAGCTCTAAATCTGCTATTCTTTGTTGTAGCTATTGGATGGCTTCCACAAGCTACTCTACTTGATGCTCAACCCGATCTTCTACCTATGGCTCTAAGCCTGTCATAAAGCGAAGTGCTCTGTTGACTGCTTCTTTTACCTCAAGTTTCCCTGTGAGCAATTGTTCCTTTTCTTGCTACATTTGCGCTTTCTCCTCATCAAACTTTGTCTGGAGAGTAATCTTCTCCAGCTCTGCAACTCAGCGTTGTTCTATAAGTACTCCTTGTACTTGCTTCAAATCCAGAGTGGCTTGTTCTATTTCTTCTTATGCTCATCGAAGTCGAGCTTCATTTGCATTTGTTAGTCGGCGGAGTTGGGCTGGCTCATCTCCCAACTCTTGTTCTCTCGATGGTAGGGGAACAATGGATATTGCGCGACTAGACTGAAGAGCCTGTTGTACCCCTTGGAGTTCGACCTCAATTCTATCGTACATTCCTCCTTCTTAGTTTCTTGTTTCTTCGTGATTTCCAGTGAAATGTCGTTTAAAGCTGCTATGATGAAGTCGAAGTCATCAGGAGTAAGTGTAGTCTGCATCTTGGTCACGGTGGCTCTTTATTTCTTCTGAGAAGAAGGTTTCGGGGGAGAAACCTTCCTCTTCTTCAAGGGTTCAACCTCATCTCTGGGCGGTGTTACTTCACCTTTCTTTTGTTCAACTTCTCTATCCTTCATCTCTTTTACATTGTCATCACCTCCTCGCTCAGGTGTTATGGAAGCGGTCTTCCCTGAGGCGCTGCTTAAATCTTGGACCTACTTAGTCTTATTTCTTCTGCTAGTTCTAGGTGTGTCTTGTTCTTTGTGAGTGGTCTCCAGGCTATCCAGTTCAGGATCAAACATCTCTGCAGGGTCAGCAGGGATAAGGAGATCTGCGGACCAGTCCTTAGTGATCTCCCCCAGGTCCTCTTCCGTAAGTTTGTAGTACGACTGTAGTTGTTCCTTATGTTCGTCATCTCGTGTTATTATGTAAATGAATGTCAATCCGCGTTGAAATTCATCAGGGGTCGAAATCTCTGTAAGGTGTTCGAAGTCATACGAGGCTCTACTTCTATGGATCTCTTCAGCTGAAGGTAGTACGTATGAAAACCAACGTTCGACTGCCACTTTTTTTTCATATCACTCAAATACCAAAGTGTGGTGAACTTCATGGAAAGCGACTCAAATGGTTCAATGTCCGAGAAGGTCGCACCTTCCGGCATCTCCCATGCAACAAAGGAGATGAGGATCAGGAGCTAGTTGAAGTGAAACTTGTAGCCCTGATCCTGCGCTTCACGGTAGTCTAGTTCGAGTTGATTGACTAGGTACTTCACCCAGTGCATCTGTAAGCCTTCTACACACT
Source organism: Picea sitchensis (assembly GCA_010110895.2). Lineage (NCBI taxonomy): Eukaryota > Viridiplantae > Streptophyta > Pinopsida > Pinales > Pinaceae > Picea > Picea sitchensis. The sequence goes on from SNQJ01S0005755.1 coordinate 298,455, forward strand.
TCCCCGCAAGGTCAACAACAAATCCCGTGACCTGTGTGGGTCAGTTCTTTTGTACCATATTTCCAACTATCAACTGACATGCTAGGCACACTACGCCATTATGGATCGAGGCTACCTTGTAGCCTCACGTCCCCTTCTCAACATCGTTGTATGTGTCCTTAATATTCTATGCTAGCACGCAATCTGAGGATTTTCCTGGGTAGAACTCCTGCGGGTCATGTCCTTGCATAATCAACCCTATGATCCTATGGATCAACGTTGGATCGACTGTAATACGACGGTCTAGCCATAAATAGTCGCCATGGTAAAATGACAGTAGTAGCTTGACATAGGTGTTGACTTCCTGATGCCTTCCAAAGTGGGGGATTTTTATGAAATTTAACAAGGTGGATTGCGCGAGGTTCATCCTCCACGGCTGGGGGACTATCTTTGAGTTCTTTCCCTTCGTCCTGGTCAGGTATTTGTACGGGGCGAGCATGTTGTGGTTCTTGTAATCTCCGAGGTTGAAATCACTGAAATTCAACACTGTGATCTTGTCCTGTTGTACTCTTACTGCACGTATCCCCTTAGGGAGGTACGCAGTAATGAAGGTGTACTCAAAGTCTCTTGGCACACTATCATGAACTACCATGTCGGCTAGAGGCAGGATATAGTTGGGTAATATAGATGGAATCAACTTCGCGTTGGCTAGGTCATCTGTGTGCTTGGTTCTCTTCTCTACTGTTTATTGGGATGGCCCCGATCTGCGAGCAGTCGACGGAGAGGCTTGCAGTCCTCTCGTCAATGACACTTGTATACCTTCATACATCGACATTACTCTTTCGGTCATGAGGTCAATGAGAACTTCCTCGACAATTTTCTCTGCAGCGCTGAACTCATCCGACATACACGCTTGGGGTTGAAAATCTCAGGTTTGAAGAGTAATCTCTCAATGCAATGGGATAGATGGAAAAAGTGTGATGATTGTTGTGTGACAATAAACTAATCTGTAGGCTCAAATTCACGGTTATAAAAAAGTGTTTTCGGTGCATGGCGTGATGGGATAAATAGATACTTGGTAACAGATCTCTTGCAACGGGTAAGAAACCTTCATTAACTCAGCTCTGTCCGTTACAGTGCGGTCCCAACGGTCTGGTGGCGAGCTGTCTAACCATTAATGCCTCTCTTCCCATTTGGGGCGTCATTCTAAGGGATATATTGTTCCCAACAATTATATTGCTTCGCCATGGCGAAGTGCCATGTGACGTTGTTCTAATATCCCGACGAAGTTCCATTTTTTCAAATTTTCTTTCTGTGAACTTTCCTCTGGAACCTTCTGTAACTTTTCAATCTTGGCTCTCTTCTTACTTAGCTTTCTAGCCTTTTTCCCAGTGAGTTTTATCTTGGTATTCCTTTTTCCATTATGATTCTTATCTTCTTTTGGCATAATAACTTTGCGATGTTGAGATTCTTTCTTAGAAATCAGGGGTAATACTTCCTCTGTATCTGGAATAGGTATTGCAATCTTCTGGGAGTCCTCTGGTATTCTTGCAACTGTGACATCCAATTCTCTGTTTTCAAATGGATTCAATCTGTTCTCCTTTTCTTTAATCAAGTGCGTGATCTTCCTAGTCATGAAATCTTTTAACTCTTTCTTCTTCTGCTCCAAGACTTATTTTTCTTTCCTTCTGGCCTGATCTCTTTCAATCCAAGGTTTTCCAAGCAACATAGCAAATGGAGCACTGTCCTCAATAAATTTAACAATTTCAAATTCTTCCTTTATCGAAGTTCCATTGGCACTCATAGATATCTAGGTAATCTTTCCACATAGGTTTATCAACTTTCCTTTGAATAGTCCTATTCCTCCCAATGAAGGAATCATAGTAGTCTCCCCTAAAGTTTCTCAAGTTCTTTCTATCATAATATTCACCTGTGTTTCTTCATCCAAAACACAGTCAATGTCGAAGTCTCCCATGCTTGTTTCAATGTACTTTTTTTCTTTGAAGATCTCTAATAAGCTGATATGTCGGTGGTCATTTAGGGTTCCTTGCATCTGTATAAATATTTTTTCTGATTCTTTCTAGGGTTCTGTCATAATCTCAGTTTTTGGATCTGCCTTAGGGTTTTCTTGGTTCATATTCATTCTTTCAACCTTAGAAATCATTCTAGGGCAATCCAATACTTCATGGTTCATAGCTTTGCAACAGAGGCAACTAAGTCTTCTTCCAGGGCATTCCTTAGCAAGATGTCCTGGTTTTATGCAACTGTAGCAAAGGGCTAATCCTCTCTTTCTTTTAAATTCTCCCTAACCTCTCTTGTATTGCATACTAGGATCATAGTAGCTAACCTACAACAAATTATTTCTAAGGTCCTGCATCCATTCATTAGTCCAAAAATTCTTTCTATGCATAGGTATAACATATATTTCACTATTCTTATCAAATCTACTCATATCAAATCTTCTTTTGTCTGTCAGTGCCCTAGTTTCCAGTCTAGGACAAAACATGCCTAGATCCATACTTTAGAAACAAAAATTTCCACTAATATTACTTCTATAGAGCACAAAGCTTCTAGATCTAGAACTTTTCACTATTCTTACCTTTATCAGAGCACAAAGCGTTCAGTTCTTACCTCTTTTCTTCAGATCAGACTTATTTTCTTTAGCACAGAGCTTCACAAACCAAGTAGAGTACTGCGCACTAGAGCGACAGATATACACACATAGCTTTCACAATTTCAGGTTGGATCTTTGCATAAAGCTTCTTCTTTCTCAGTTCCCAACAATCACAGTTTCAAGTCGAATCTTTGCACAAAGCTTCTTCTTTCTCAATTCCCAACAATCACAGTTTCAGGTCCAATCTTTGCACAAAGCTTCTTCTTTCGTAGTTCCCAGCAATCACAGTTTCAGGTCGGATATTTGCACAAAGCTTCTTCTTTCTCAGTTCCTAGCAATCATAGTTTCAGGTCCCGACAACGGAACCATTTGTTGGCACAAGGGAAACCAAGGGTTCAATGCTACAAAAACACACCAACAAAACCCTAACTACTGGCCCTTTTGACATCACCTACGAAGTAGATGAAGTCTCAGCCGAGGTAGAGGCAGGGGTGGTTGCAGGACTCAGATGTCTGCAACCTTAGCTGGGAAACAGATCTATGATTCTAACATTTAACAGAGCAATTAGCAGTAAACATTCATCAATATTTAATTCCTAGTAACAACACAGACAAACCCTAATTACAGAGCATCACAGTATTCAACTAGATCCACATCTAATACCACTTAGCGTAAAAGGAACACATTGAATCTAACAGCTTCGGGCACTAAGCATACTCACATAGGTCAAATCTAACATTCATTTTCCTTATTAAGCACAAAGCAACATCAGTTATATCTAACATTCATTTATATCATAGTAAGTCACACATAAACACATCAACACATTGCAAAAGCAAGGCAACACAACATATACGTGGTTCACCCCCCCCTTGGGGCTACGTCCACCAACTCTTATTCTCTTCTATTATCTTCTGTTAATCAGTTACATGCACAGAGCCTAAAAAACCTTACTCTGCATAGGACAACATATCTGCGCACTTCACTATATCCTCCTTCCTTGAGTTAGGTTTAGCACAAAGCCTCCTCTCGATCTCTTACAGTCCCTTGCACTTATCCTTACCAGTCTTACATAGTATGCACAAAGCATTTACAATCCTTCGTTCACATAGATCAATCACTACT